>JAPYMA010000121.1:0-26348 GCA_035041965.1 Anisakis pegreffii | reverse complement strand
TTACCACATTCAAGCCTACCGTACTCTCAGCTTTGCCCAGCAACATATTGATGTTTATACACCATTCGGTCCAGCAGAATCTCCGGATTCAGAATATCATATATCTTGCTGAGCAATTCTGTTTAAGTGAGGAGATAGGGCAAGTTGATTGAAGTTATCTCAGCTAGTGCATCGGTGCTCATTTGTATGCATTGTGTCACTATAGATCAATAAATATTACACATTACTATAGAAATATAGGTGTGATATATTCAATCCTACCTTCTTCTCAGGTTTGCCTAGTAACATATCGATGTTTATACATCGTTCGATCGAGCAAAATCTCAGCATTCTGGTAACGAAAATTTCGTCGAGTTATGCCGGCGAAGCTGCCTCTAGCTTATTCAAAAAATTTCAGAGAGGTGTTGACTATTCGATTGATTCTCAAGAACGATTTGATCAACAATCATCTCCAGAGAAAAGTTCGAATAATGAAGAGAATGAACGTAAGAGTGTGACATTGTCTGATGTTGACTGACCAAACAGTGTGATTCAGAACTCATGAGATAATGTGTTCCTTGAAATTAAATTTTTTACGATCGGCTCGCATGATCCAGAAAATTGTAAAGAGTAGCTCAGTGAACCTTGATCAAGGTGAGTTGCTATTTTTCAAGCATAGTCTTATCATTTATAACGATTGTTCCTTTTCGTCATTAGTTCTGATGCTGTTCCATGCATAGCTCTATGAAGAAATACTTTAATGTGTGCATGTCATATCTATCATCTACAGTCAATCGTATAGTTTCGGTATCGCAAACGGTTGAATCTTCTTAGATCCTGAGAGGACAGATTTGGATTTATGGATCTGTCCGCTGAACATGTGATAAATGCAAGGTAGCAGATGTAATTTGAAGCCTAGATGCAAAATGTGAACTCATTCCTCCACGATGATATTGATCGAGTGCGAAAGCATTATGAATGACGCTTAAACGAGATATGTTCACCCGGGGAAGCATTCCACTTTGATCAACTAGATCCTGCCATATTGCAAGGAAAAATAGAATTCCGTGGTCAAGCTCAGATGTTTTCATTTCAGCGAGAATGATCGATAGTCCCTGACACGATGGCCATGTTCGCGTTTTCTTTTGATGTCATAGCGACTCGAGGAAAGTTATGGGCTTTGAACGGTGCCAACAACGTATTTTAGCATGGATGTGATTTTACGCACTGCTGTTACCTCCTTCTCGCTTCTTGTAAAAAGGGTGGAACATTGAATATTTCAAGAGAAACCCAGCTTTTATTATATCTCACTGTTGACATACGGATGCGATTAATTTCCTGCACCTGAACAGTCGTTTCGTTGTGTGGCAACTCATTCTGCACACATCAATTCTGTTGTAAACACGATCATAGCGTGAATGCAATATGAATAGATGAATGGAGTGAAGATTCAGAAGATAAATATGAATGAGAGTGAATCAGTGATACGTCTGCAGTGAATAAGAAGAGCACCACTGCACAGTGGAACTGTAATGCAGTCGGCAAGTTCAGGAATGAGAGTGATGAGACATCGTAAACATTTGACGTGAAAACTGATGATGGAATGTGAGGAGTGAGTAGAGTATAGGGGAATGGATTCTGATGCAAGTGACTATTCAAAAGGTATGCACGCCCTTCATACTCCCATGCACAGCCCTCCTTCAACAGTCTGTGCATGAATCCTATGTCTGTTGTGTGGCAACTCATTCTGCACATATCAATTCTGTTGTAAATACGATCATAGCGTGAATGCAATATGAATAAATGAATGGAATGAAGATTTAGAAGATAAATATGAATGAGAGTAAATCAGTGATACGTCTGCAGTGAATGAGAAAAGTACTTTGTACATAATGGGATTGTAATGCGAGTGGCAAGGTTAGAAATGAGTGTAATGAGACATCATATGAATTGGGCGTAAAAACTGATGATGGAATCAGTGGGGTGAATAGAGTACAGGCGGATGGCTTCTGCTGAAAGCAGCTATTCAGAAGGTGTGCACGCTTTTCATACTTCTATATACAGTCTTCCTTCAACAGTCTCTCAATGAATCCTATGTCTATTTTCCATGCTCTCTCATCACTCTCATTCCTAAAGTAATTTCATGCATTACAGTTCCACTGTGCCGTTGCAGTTTTCTCATTCACTTCGGCCACATCATTGATTCGCTCTCATTCATAATTTTCCGATCAATCTATACTGTGTCGATTTTTCAACATGATTGTTACGGATCAGTTACCTTTTCAATGCTGATGGAACCAAACCAGCGATTTGGCGAATCCCGACCAACTTACCCTCAGATATTACTTTTTTGAGAATTTTTTCTCGAATCATATTCATACTTCCTTCTTATTAACTGTATTCCGCATTCATTGGAAGGGAATTAAATGCGCAAAGCTTGACAGAAGCCACTAGTTGAATGTGCACTTGTTCATAAGGACATAATCATTCTCAAAGCTTGCAACAACACGTCAAATCTATGCCAGTTTCATTAAGATCTTAATTTCATTAACAATAAGTTTCGACTCGTAGCGTTATCCTCTGTTTTCAACGTTATCCACTCCCTAACGATAAGCACGATTGTTAGAAAACCGATGCGTTTGCAAATATATGCAATAATGAACACAACTGAATTCTTTTATTGTAGCGTTAACATAAGATAAGGTGCAAATTTATCCAGCGATCTTGACTCAATTCGGCACATTTAGATCTTTCAGACTCGTTCAGATCTCGACCAATTACACGAACGAACGCATCAGTTGAAGCGAACTGCTTGCATTCTCCTTTACTATTTTTTCATATAGTAAAAAATTCGTTGTGATTGCTGAAATGAAATAAAAATGAAGGCAGTTTATTCAAGTTGCACTTGCTTCACAACAATACATTATTGTTAAATAAGGGAAAATTTCGTTCGTCCATATGACAACATCTCGAAACAAAGAAACGGTCAGTTGAATGGGGAAGGTGGGGGAATCATCATTGGCATTTTCCTGACACTTAATCATGGTGGTCAATCATCTGAATAATGGATATGATCATAATCGATCGTGAATGCATCTATTGCTATAGCTGAATATCAAATAGGCAATATTAACGAGATAACTGAATGATTAACACAAAAAGCATCAACCAAGCACTGCACAGAATACAGCAAAACTGTGCACAAATCATACCACCTCCACTGAATGCACTCCAAACTGCATGTCACCTCCACTGCATCCTGCATATCCATCTGAAAAATGTATACTAAAATACACATATTAAAGATAACCTCACTGAACAAGTGTTAAGAATAAAGAAATTTACATGTCCGAAAATTAAAAAAACACCATCACAATGGCGTTCTATCATGAAATAACAGCTGCACGAAATACTAATTTTTGCTGCTACGATCAAGCATTCTTTACTGCACTCATTACTGTCGTTATTGTTCAGGTGAATGTAATGCCAGTGGTGTTTTGTCGAAGAAATTTTAGAGGAAGATAGCACGTGCTGACGAAGAAGCACTGGAAAAGCGCGTACCAAGCAACTGAAAAACTCAAAATGCACAACAATATTGAAGAAGTTGCATGAATAAGTTTCGAAAAATTTACTACAGTCGATTTGAATGACCTAGAAACCTTTTTTCTTGACTTGTCGATTCGGTGTATTTTTCTTCCAATGGAATCGTATCAAATTCCCAAAACTTCATCAATATTTTTAATTGATTTGTTGTTGTTGTTGATGTCGCAATTGTTAGTTGATGGATAATTCTGAAATAAAAACGGCGTGAATAATGACGATATTTATATTAATAACTTGAAATGGAACAAACACATACATTCTATCACTACAGATCAATATCAGCATAGTACAATTGCTATATAGAGATTACCATCTTAGCATATCCTAGGTACCCGTACTCTCAAGTTTGCTCGGTAACATGTGAATTTCTTTGCACGCTCCGGTTACTCAGAATCCCTGCTTTAAGAATATCATATATTTTGCCGAGAGGTTATGATTAGATGAGGAGATACAGTTGTTTTCTCAATTCTATACGGGTTGCTATCTTCAAGCCTACGGTATTCTCAAAATGGCCTGGTAACATATGGATTTTTGTACACCATTCGATCCATCTGAATCTCAACATTCAGAAAAAAACATATTTTGTTTAGCAGTCCCGCTTTCTTGAGAATTTGAGTTCTTTGTTTATGTGAGGAGATAGGGCTATTTGATTGAAGTTATCTCAGCTAGCGCATCGGTGCTCATTTGTATGCATTGTGTCACTATAGATCAATAGATATTACACATTACTATAGAAATATAGGTGTGATATATTCAATCCTACCGTCTTCTCAGGTTTGCTTAGTAACATATCGATGCTTATACACCGTTGGATCAAGCAGAATCTCAGCATTCTGATAACGAAAATCTTGCCGAGAAATTCTGCTTCTGCGAGGAGATATAGCTATTTTTCTGATGCTATAGGAGTTACCACATTCAAGCCTACCGTACTCTCAGCTTTGCCCAGCAACATATTGATGTTTATACACCATTCGGTCCAGCAGAATCTCCGGATTCAGAATATCATATATCTTGCTGAGCAATTCTGTTTAAGTGAGGAGATAGGGCAAGTTGATTGAAGTTATCTCAGCTAGTGCATCGGTGCTCATTTGTATGCATTGTGTCACTATAGATCAATAAATATTACACATTACTATAGAAATATAGGTGTGATATATTCAATCCTACCTTCTTCTCAGGTTTGCCTAGTAACATATCGATGTTTATACATCGTTCGATCGAGCAAAATCTCAGCATTCTGGTAACGAAAATTTCGTCGAGTTATGCCGGCGAAGCTGCCTCTAGCTTATTCAAAAAATTTCAGAGAGGTGTTGACTATTCGATTGATTCTCAAGAACGATTTGATCAACAATCATCTCCAGAGAAAAGTTCGAATAATGAAGAGAATGAACGTAAGAGTGTGACATTGTCTGATGTTGATTGACCAAACAGTGTGATTCAGAACTCATGAGATAATGTGTTCCTTGAAATTAAATTTTTTACGATCGGCTCGCATGATCCAGAAAATTGTAAAGAGTAGCTCAGTGAACCTTGATCAAGGTGAGTTGCTATTTTTCAAGCATAGTCTTATCATTTATAACGATTGTTCCTTTTCGTCATTAGTTCTGATGCTGTTCCATGCATAGCTCTATGAAGAAATACTTTAATGTGTGCATGTCATATCTATCATCTACAGTCAATCGTATAGTTTCGGTATCGCAAACGGTTGAATCTTCTTAGATCCTGAGAGGACAGATTTGGATTTATGGATCTGTCCGCTGAACATGTGATAAATGCAAGGTAGCAGATGTAATTTGAAGCCTAGATGCAAAATGTGAACTCATTCCTCCACGATGATATTGATCGAGTGCGAAAGCATTATGAATGACGCTTAAACGAGATATGTTCACCCGGGGAAGCATTCCACTTTGATCAACTAGATCCTGCCATATTGCAAGGAAAAATAGAATTCCGTGGACAAGCTCAGATGTTTTCATTTCAGCGAGAATGATTGATAGTCCCTGACACGATGGCCATGTTCGCGTTTTCTTTTGATGTCATAGCGACTCGAGGAGAGTTATGAGCTTTGAACGGTGCCAACAACGTATTTTAGCATGGATGTGATTTTACGCACTGCTGTTACCTCCTTCTCGCTTCTTGTAAAAAGGGTGGAACATTGAATATTTCAAGAGAAACCCAGCTTTTATTATATCTCACTGTTGACATACGGATGCGATTAATTTCCTGCACCTGAACAGTCGTTTCGTTGTGTGGCAACTCATTCTGCACACATCAATTCTGTTGTAAACACGATCATAGCGTGAATGCAATATGAATAGATGAATGGAGTGAAGATTCAGAAGATAAATATGAATGAGAGTGAATCAGTGATACGTCTGCAGTGAATAAGAAGAGCACCACTGCACAGTGGAACTGTAATGCAGTCGGCAAGTTCAGGAATGAGAGTGATGAGACATCGTAAACATTTGACGTGAAAACTGATGATGGAATGTGAGGAGTGAGTAGAGTATAGGGGAATGGATTCTGATGCAAGTGACTATTCAAAAGGTATGCACGCCCTTCATACTCCCATGCACAGCCCTCCTTCAACAGTCTGTGCATGAATCCTATGTCTATTTTCCATGCTCTCTTATCACTCTCATTCCTATGATAACCTACTGCTTTACAGTTCCACTGTGTGGTGATAGCTCTCTCATTCACTTCTGCCGCATCATTGATTCGCTCTCATTGCTGATTCTCCGAAGAATCTGTATTATATCTATTTCCCAACCTCGCTGTTTCAGTTCAGTTGGCTTTTCAATACAAACGAAACGATAGAAGCGATTTGGCGAAACCTGAACAGATCATCCTCAGATAATGATACCACCTTTTTGACTGATTTTACGAATCATCCTCATTTTATGAATCTGTTTTAATTGATTTACGTGTATATCTGCGCAGACTGAGATGAATCAGAGTTTCTTCCTCCCACTGATAATCGACTGAGAAAGAAGCGGTTTAAGAACTCCTCCCTAATAACCTATTATAAATCCACTATATGACGAGCATTAACTGTTCGGACGTATTCACTTATCCAATACTTGAAACATTTCCACTTGTGTCTTGTCGCCCTCCTGCTAATCTCGAAACTTGTGTGCTGATATGTCCAACAATAAACAATTCAAACAACTGAGCAAATATGATTTATTTGATGAATTAAGTGATAAGATTAAAGCAAATGCACAACAATATGAACGATCAAAAACATTCGGTGTTGAAAAAATTATTTTCAAACCATCAAAAGTCATTACAAATATATACATACAAAATTTTTCATATATACAATACAAAATGATTCCTATTTCATTTCGTTGCATTTCTATCTTATGATGAATTCGACTTATCAATAACGATGTTTTCGTTTATGAAACACTTTTTCTGCAGAAATTATTTCTCAACAAGAAATAAAAGTCAACAAATCCCACAAACTGGAAATTAAAAACGTCTAAGAACAAAACTGAGACGTAGACAGCTGTTGAGTTAATCAACGAAATGGGTCCATCCGAAAAAGTGTGATTCAATTCTTTAGTCACAGGGTTGGTTCCTTAATAACCTAAAATGTCCATAAAAGGACGGTTATGCTTGTGGGTCAATGGCAGTGAATTGTGAAAGAGTACATAGATTCATCATACATAAAGGTATATTTCTTGGAATAAGTGCATTCCATAAAGTCGGAACTAATGATAACGCAAAGGCGAAGAGATCAGAGGTTAGACACCATTCATTCAATACATCTCAAAATGATACAAAATCGGTTCTGTTCACATTACCTTTTATTTGTGGAGCACACTAAAAACAGAGGAATGCATACATATCAGAAACGCTTATGCAGAAGTTATGCGTTGAAGAGATCATCTGCGAAATTCTGATTTGATTCGAAGTTATTTCAACTCATCGATTTACAATATTCCTAAAGAGCTCCTTTGAAACACATCGAATCCTCCGTTTTTGAAAAACAGCAACTTGAAACAATATAACAAGACAAAGCCAACAATATACGCATTTGAATACATCAACAACAACAACAACAAAAAGTTAAACTTCCAATCGAAATGTATCACTAAAAAGAGAATTATTCCTCGAATTTGATGTAAGTTTATTGGCGGATGATGACCCATTCTGCAGTGGGTTTTCGCTATTTATAATAACATTTTCACTTCGCGTTGATTTTGGTGACTGTACGCCATTCGGTTGCTCTTTGTCAGTTTTAATCTTTTGTAAATTATTTTTTGGATCGGCACCGAATGAGTTCACACATATCGCTGAATCATTACCAACACCATTACTGTTCTCATCTTCATTCAAGTGCCTCGCAACTTGTTCATATACTGCACACGATGTCGATAACTGTGTCGTTGCCTCATATATTTCTGGTATACTGTCAGCATTCGGGCTGTAAATTATGGCCCAAGTTAGCACGCGATTCCACTGCCCTACTTGAAATATTTCTAACATCGAAAGTTCACTCATTCCAATATTCTACCGAATTATTTTTGAGAATTTTGATCATACACTTATTTCAGATAATGAGCAACGCGAATGACCAATGATTCATGATTAATTCATTCATCTCAAGAAATTATAGTTAATCTGTTAATTTTCAATGAACAGTGCTATGATGAAATTCGGAATGCAAACAACCTGAATTTAAGAGGATCATGACTCTCGAATCCTCGAGTGGATTCTGTGTTAGAACCCAGGTCAACGTGGTCCATATGATCCGCTTCAACTGCGCTCAGTTCTGCTTCACTGAAACAAGACAACTGTTTACGATGAGCATGAGATGTGACATATTTATCGAAAAGTGAATGCACTGAATGAACACCTCGTGATATCGTCGTTATACTGAAGTTGTTTCAACAACATTCCAATATTATTCAACTTCAAAGGCGTCGCAGCTAATCGATTCAGCGACGTTTGCGACAGTGTTGGACTCAAATCAGCACCAACGAACGTATCCATGTATCGACTGGAATAATGATTTAAACCTGAAAACATCCGGAATTGATCAAACAAAATGATAACTTTAAAAAAGTCATATTTGAGCGGAAACTCGGTTGAAAAGTTATCACAACGAAGCAAGCATGGTTCAGAATGAAAATGCGAAAATTCCTCACACTGAAAACTGCAAGCAGAGCAGAAATCTTGCCGTAGAGAAATAAATTTATGGAGTCTCAATGAAAGGATAATTTCACAACAAGTGAAATTGTGGAAATGAAAAGATATGAAATTGACCGTGATGAGAAAAATAAACCAAATTATTGCGATGTTCAGAAAATCTAAATTCTTCTTCAAATACTTCTCACTCAGTCAATTATCGTTTTTCAAGTTCTTCAACAAAAAAAAATTTAAATACTCATTATCAATCAGTCATTTTTTTAAAAAGTGCTAAAACCAAAATCAAAGAATTACCGATCTCTGAATCAGTACTGTAACCATTCCTCGCTCGATCATATCGCATACCATTGAGATGATTATTGATAACAGAACATCTTGAAGGTGATTGAATTATATCACTACAACATTCGGTTCTGCCACCGTATAGTTCACTTTCAGAAAACAAACGTCTGCTTCCAGAATGTTCCTTCTTCAGCAGTGATGCCGGTGAACCTAAATTTCAAATTTTCAGACGGAACAACTTCAAAATGCATTAAATTCTGCTATTTAATTAATTCAACTGAGAGTGTTTCACTACGGAAATTGAATAATCAAAACTACTTCAAGAGATTTCGTCATAGAGATCAACAAGTTAGAGTGCGAACGTGAATTACAGTGATATGGATAAATGATGAGTTATCATTGGTCAAACCTTTATCCAAGCAATCAAAACACAAATATGAAAAATTTTCTGTGATATCACAATAATGTAGAACGAAAGGCATGGCGCTAATGCAAAAAACGAACTGATACCGTTCATCATTGTAGAGAGCATTGGCTGCCTGGATGCATAAGGTGATTCCGAATAGCTTACGGCCGATCCGACTGCACTACCCGGGCCAGGCGTATGTCCAATGCTACCAGATTCGCGTGATTTCAGCGATACGGTATCGCGTTCATCACTCGCTTCATTGATACGTTGTAACGCATCGTAAACACGTTTGTTCTTCTTACGTTTCCTCTTCTCCTCTCTTAAAATTCCGAATTAGAAAATCTTTCTAAATTAGTGACATTTGTGACAGGATTCAACCATCTTGATGATTATGACTTTTAAGATTACTCGAACTCACAGCGGAAACATTTTGCGAATCTCATCTAACACGGCAATTTACAAATCTTATTTAAGTTAAATTAGTAAAATATAGAGCAATATTTTCCAACCTGTAACTGGGCATGTTACCAAATTTGATGGAACGTTGTGCAATTTCGGGAATACTTTCATTCAACTTTTCACCCGCAAGTCCTTCTGGAAATTCGGCAGTGCTTCTCCTCCTGAAAAAATTTCAACAAGCGCTATCATTCATGGCGTAGAACATATAGGCTATTACCCTCAGCACCTGTTGCATTAGTCATTAATATTGCAATGATATTAGTACGATCGGCCTTGATTATATTGCGGTTATCGCTAACAATATTAATACCAAACAGAGTCCATAAGAACATCTTTATGCAGCTTTAACATTAAGAATCTACTTACCGATAGCAGAATAATAAACATATGAGAAGTATGAGAAGTGCCACACCGACGAGTAATAAAATTGCGAGTAACGTGGTTGTGTTTAATGTGCGACCAGCTGGAATATGTCAAATTAGGATTAGTGAATATTCGGATGCTGCTGCATGCATTTATTATTAAATCATTCGATTAAGTTCCACTTGAAGGTTGGCATCGCCGCCTTCGAGATATGATTATAAAATGGCAATAAACTATTCGAAATTTGCAAATCTTATGAATCAAAACTGAATTCTAGACAACCGTTGCAATAATATATCATGATAACGAAATGAAAGATCATCTGTAAAAAGTTCACCAGCAAGAGAAGGTATAATAAGATGATTTGGTGTGGCAGTGGTCATTGATATCCGGCGTGACGTATTCGATCGTATATCACAAGCGTTACCTGCCCATCCATCGAAACAAAGACAACGTTGTGTTGTGGTGCAATCCTGTAATGCATATTGCATGTACATAATTAAGTTACGCATTCTTCTGGTTGAATTTGCAGTAAAATACAGTGCGGCAGAATTTAAACATTCGAATACGATATGGTGGTTGTCGATGAATTCAGAACTGCAAATACCAGTGAACTCAATTCACTGTGCAATATTCTAAATGCCGAATTACTAAATGCATCTCCGAGCGATTTAAAATAAAGCTGGTCTAAATGTAATGAAATAAGCAACTCACTCCATGTCCCGAACACTGCAGGGCTAGGTTGTTGCTCGGACAATGAACCGGTGGAGAGACTTGTGTTAACGGTAAGCACACTGACTGAACACAGACTTTTCCTGAGCCACAACTCGAACCATCTGCGACCATACCGAACGAGGATTGCGTCACCATCCTTGATTATTCAATGGTTTATTCACAAGCGTACACTCATTCTATTGCTACGGAATGCTAAGTGAAACAAAAAGTTCGCCATAGTGAAGTGCATTACTAAATTAACGCCTAAGACAAAAATCAAACATGCAGTTGCACTGCACGATCAATTCCATCTGATAAGCAATCGAAATATAATCTCATAAAATTCCTCGTAAAGATGCAAACAAAACAACTCACTTGCACTGAACTTGTTTCGCTTCATGAAGGAATTGCAAATTGAACGAATTCAAACGATGATCCAATGGCGCTTGTTTACCAGCACGGCAGTGCAGCGAACCACATCGGATATTCTCAAGCGCACATTTACGCAGGTTACCATCACGATCAGTACCACAGTTACCGTACTCAGCACCTAATTGATTGCGCTCAAAACAATGCTCATCAGCAGATGAGGCGTCTGAAATTTGCTTCATTTTTGTTTCCAAACGTTCGAAGAGCATAACTTTAATGGGAGATGAATAGATGAATGAATTAAAGTGCGATGGGGATTTAGAGATAAATGAACATTAAAAATAAATGAAGAACTTAAGAGAAGGTCGAAACAACAAACTCACAGACTATAGCACAATTTCACAAACGACTCAACAAATATTTCTCTGAACAGTGCCAAAACCGAACTTATTAAACAACAAAACTCGATTACCAAAGCTACACTACACTGATAACGATGACTCGAAACATGTGTTGAATTACGAACCTTCTCCCCACAAAAATTTGCACTGTTGTTCAATATCCGAGCAGTTTCCCTTCCAGCATTGCCCGTTAATACCACAAACTGTACCATCAATAAGATAACCGTCCAATGGGCAATCACCATTATCACCAGTGCACACTTCCGGCACATCGCAGATTGATTTCGATGCACGACATATGTGACCGGCTGGACGAAACTGCAATAACTCCTTCGATAGTTTTGAATTATGCCTGTGCTAATTCTCACATAAGCGATACGAGCAGTGATGAATTCGGGTGAACGAACGAAAAAATTGGAATGGAAAAACTCTGGTGGGATTGACTGATGATAGGTTAATTCTTGACGATTACGATTCCGAGAAAACAATAAGAATACTTTGTAGAATAACCTGACAACGATGACAGCACGACTGATGTGCAGCGCACTGTGCATGTGCACGAAGTGTGCATGTCAACGGATCACAACACGGATCGAAACATTCTTCTCTTGTTCCACAGTCACATTCCTCTTCATCATCCACAATACCGTTTCCACACTGACGCAACGATGAGACCTGAAAGACTGATTTTTGTCAGTGTCTCCTCATTTTGATTTAACTTTCAAATTTAATCATTAAGAAGTCACGGTTGTAGAGGGATAAAAGCACGAAAATCTTCGAAGCGATGAAAATGTTTAGGCAGACGAATGCAGAGATTGAATAGCTGACAATTTTTGTGATAATGATGAAGTTTTGAGCGATTATCGATCTGAACAATGGGAATTAGACAATAATACCATCAAGCGTGACGTGCAATTAAAGGAAAAAAACCTGAAGAGGCCTATTGAGAAGACACTGCAGATGACCTGACTGTAAAACGCTATGCATCCTCGCGACACTACATCGTGAGAATTGCCATAGAAATGATGAACCAATTGAACTGAAATTTATGAATGAGAATTTCTTGACCTTCGAATTGAATGACCGACCCATAGTTCCTTGCACTCTTCACAAAATCTACAAGGAAGCCGTTTGCCCCAAACATTCGTAAACACCGCATTCGATAGATGGATAACAATCCACTGCAATTTGATTTCCACTGTCAACATACTTTCCATCTTTGAGAAGAGAAATTGATGACAATTTTAAAGAAACAATTTCGAAATTTGATAATTACAAATTATTCATTTCAATCAGAATTTGTAAGATTCCGACATAACTGCAATTTACACTTTAGTATCAAATGAACCATTAATCCTCCCCAATTTAGTAAATTCGCCTTTAATGAATCTTCGCATTCGATGTTTAGGAAATTCATATCCCTCCAGATAACCAGTCAATTAAGTAAGCTCTACTGAATATCCCTAACAATCCGCCTATAAAAGTGCCTAATATGGTATAAAATATTGTACATTTTTGTGCCGAGAACTGAGAAGAATTCAGTGTAATGGTATTATTGTAACACATTCACAATAAGTTTAGCCATAAAATATTTCAAATAAATGACTAAAATACACTACAGATGTGCAAATATTTTCAGCAATTTGGAGCAATTAAAGTGACTTATGACGAGCGTTTCGTTCCAAAATTGCACATCGTATTCAACATCGTTTTAATGTGTACATATTTTGCGATCGAAACGCTTCGAAAAACCGTTGATTGCCTCACATTAAGATTACTAAAAGTGCTCGAGAAAGGTTCGAAATATTACTTTAATATTTGGATGAAAATGTGTAGTTTGGTAATGTGAGTGTGTATTTCGTTCATGTTATGATGTCGAAAGAAATTAATGAATAATACCCATCATGGAATGGATGAATGTAAAATGTAGTGTTATTGTCACCCACCCACTGAGGGATTAATTTGAATATTATTGGCTTAACAAATGTGATTGTTGGTTAAGATTGCGGATAGATAACGCTCTACTGTCATGCTTTATCCACCGCAGATAAATCTCTGCTCGGTTCCGTTCCTCAGCAAATCCTATCCTATCCTCTGATCTCCACTTCACTAGTAGTCCTCCACTCGAACATCACACACCCGCTGTGAGATATGATTCATCAACTGTGACATGTTTCCCCTCTTGCTCACTGCACTCACATCGAAACATGTTCGTTCACATTCAGTTCATTGCGAATTTCTTAATGGATATCATCTTTATAATACCCATTTAGCATGGCATGACTCAAATCTCTTCCTGATACTTCATAATAAACATGTCAAGCACTGCAGTTAAAAATATTCAACATTTTATGTGATCACCAAGCATGATCATTTCACATCGTGTTAGCCATAGAAAGAGTATAATAACTCGCTCATTTTAGTGAATTCGAGATTCCTATGTTTATAAAACTCTAGCTTTTTGAGACATGACTCATATGGATTAGCTTTCAAAAGAATTCAGAAAAAAACGAACCCGATTTGTTTATTCATAATGCACTGATTACCCATATCACAAGTACAATCCGATGGATCATGATCTATTCCGAGTATGTGGGCGACGGATTGCGCCAATGCTTGAGCTGTTTCATGTACCGAATATGAATCGATCGCCTGTAAAATCGACTCGTTTATTGCCGTTTTCGCAAAATCTTTGCAGACTTTTATTGCAGATTCTGTGCTGTTTTTAGAGCATCTATTTGATTCATAATCAGATATAGCCACAAGTTCCGGTAGAGAGAGTAACATGATAAGCCGCAATGAATGAATAAAAAACAATGCTCAAATAAACATCCGAAACAGATCATAGCGGGTTGATGACACTGATTCTCAATAGTGGCGCCATAGAAACGATCACTTCTTTTTGGATAATATCTCATCGTAAGCGCACTAATCCTCACGACATTTTGACGCCTTATACAGTACATTGTCTAGATTGACATTGAACATCATCAATACGACCTTTTCATATAACCGCACAAAGTTAGCTGACATTCTCAACTTATCATTTTTGTATTCATGTAGTGTGCTTTATTTATAAAGAGAAAAATTTTTGATGTAAATGTCACTGAATTTTTTTTCGTGATCTGATGGAACCATAAAATTTCGATGCTTTCTTAAGATGTTTATTTAGTCTGGGATTTGTGACGAACAGCCTTAAGTCCCTTCACATAAGCATCATCATCAAATATTTGATTTGCTTCAAAAATGCTATGAGTTCTCGGAACATTCCACACTATGTGGACGACATGCAATGAACCGCTTTGATGTTGTGCTCTTATTTAAGACGCTTAATATCTTTGCGTAGATATTAGCCAGGAAACGAAGAATATATTCGGTGAACTTTTGAAAAACCATTAGCGACGGTCTCTTATGTTTCGAGTGAATAAATTATGAACTTCACGAAGCATACATACGAACGATAGCAATCACTTTCATCCATCTCCAATTAATGTGAGAAAAACGTTTCGTGTATGAATTATCTCATGATTTGTTGATGCGATTAGTAGTTGAATAGATTACTTGCTTCCGAATATTATCGTTCAGAAATGTGCTTGAGGTCATCATGAATCATCCCATTTTAGACTAACAGAATAGATCTACACTCATCGCAACAAATTATTTTCCCGTAGAATGACAAGAATTAAATAGCCAAAAATCAGATAACATTTGACAGCAAAAATTGAAAAATTATTCCGATAATTACGTTCGAAATTCAAATCAGTTCATAACGAATTTTTGATCTCATAAATTGAAATGTTAATCCCATAAATTGAAAGCAATCGGAACAATTCAGCCACGCATAATATCATAATGGATTGATGCATCAAAACTGAAATGCATCAAAATCGGTGCTATTCATCCTCAAACCGTTCGTTACGATCACTTTAGATCATGCATGATTATAATGTAAGGATGAGTGATATATAACAATATAGCATTGTATCTCATTCAATTGCTTGATTATTCCGTCAAACACCATTAAATGTTATTGAATCAGACCAGCAATCATCGTATACCTCAATAATGAGCTTTTTGGGGTAAATGAACCAAAAATAAAAACATAAAGAGATTCAACCTTAAAACACGAGCAACATTTCCGCATAACTGGATATAAACTATTGTGTGCTGGACCGTAAAAAGAATGAAATAATTGTTTCGATGTAATGCGGCTATGTTAAACTAATTATATTCATCGCAATTTAATTAAAGTGGAATGAATTGCAGATAATGAGATTAAATCTGGAGATTTTTTGAAACAGACATCAACTTCGGAGAGATGATTAGAGTTCGTGTGCAATTGTGGTTATGCTCTAAAGACGTCCAAAAGTCATTTCTTCCAGATACTATAAGATGACCTGTTACTGTAATATTTCAAACTAGGAGCATTTTCACTCCCTCAATCACTACGCAAATACTTTCCCTAACCCTCCTTCACCAATATTCAACGAGCACACTGAGATGAATCTTATAGATGTTATAACCAATATAATAGCATTGAAGTTTCGCTAAACTGTTTGAATGTAACTTTTTATGTGTTAACCTGAGAGGAAGCCATACAACTGCTAACAGTGTACAATGAAATTACGAAATGGTGAAGCTTATTTGCGAACAGATGTTTAATCGTTCATCATAAAATTATTATTATTATGATTATTAATGTTGCTATTGTCAATGAATATTGTAATCGTTAATCGACTCGTCAAACTCATTTGAATGTTGAACAATGATCGCACTTCCTCATAAACGAAATCGACGGCACATTCAAAGTATTTCCGAAGACATTTGAGAAACTGATGTGAGAGACATGCTATTGGCATGATATGGAACTGTCATTTTAGTGATTGATTTGATGAATGTGTGCAATCAGTGGACAGTTGTTGAATTCAGTGTAAACAAACCATATTAATAAACAAAGATCACGACAAACGAATTGAGCTTTTGACCATATGCGCATACTAAAATAGAGCACTTCCTCTGATCATATTCAACTGAAATACATACTTCCGTTTCGTGCAGCCTTTGGCACATTTCGACTTCGGAACGTAATTCAAAAGAGCTTACATGAACTGGAACTCATGTCTTAAGTTACGTCAACCAGCAGACTAGTGCATAAAATGACGATGAGTAATGAAGCATTAGTGAATGCCCCAACATAAAATGAGGCGCTCAGGCCATCACACACTTTGATTTGATGCTCAAAAAACTTTGCAATATGATTTTTGTCGTTATTTCCTGGTGAATATGCTATTTCCTTCATTTTTCAACATCACCTTCAACAAGTGATCGATTTTCATTTCAGGGCAATTCAACTTTCCGAGCTATGGTAGCGGAAACTTCACTATGTTGACGGTCAGAAGAGCAAACAATAGATGAATTACAACCGAATCAAAAATTCAACAAGTGAAGATTAGGAAAGGAAACTTGAATCGTGGAATTTCGGATGAAATGCGAGAACTTGGTAATGAATTAAAAAGATCGATTAATGACGATAAATGTAAAGCATTAATTCGAGTAATGATAATATGTTGACGATACTGAATTGATTGGTTCCCATGTGATTTAAAGGAGTAGATTAAAGAACGAAATTGTATGTTTCATGGAGATAATTAACGTAATTCGATGAAATTTATTGATAATCGATGATAATTATAGTCTATAGATGTAAGATAATGGTCATCTATTGAAACGATGAATCGACCGCTGATATCCTCAAATATCGCATCCCTATAAGTGTTGTTGAAATAGGCATAAAAGAAAACCGCCAGCATATAATGAATGCGTGATGAAGATAAGCATAAAGTGAATTTTAAAAGTGTGATTTATCATTGCCCCAATCAATCATTTCTGAGATATCTATATATATTTATGTAAGAAAAGTCTTATTGTTGAACTACGTGCCAATTGCAAATTGACTTCATTTGTTTGGTTTTATGAAGACAACTGAAAAAAATAAAACAAAACCGGAATATAGAGTACAATGAATTGTGGCATCGATGTCAGACATCTTTGCAGAATGATGTTGTTGCGTTGTGTTGTTATCATTATCATTAGCACTATTAATTTGTAGTAAACAGCTCAGGAGATAAGTTTCTCTTGAAAGAAATGAGGTAAATAACCTTTGTGAGCGAAACAGCACGTGCCGAACAAACGCTACCAAACGCAGAGCTCGTTATTTCATTATTTGCAAAATCCTCTCGCGTAAAAAATACAACGCCATCTTTTGCTGAAATGATTGTTTTAGTGACCATAATAATAAGTATAATAGAGTTGAGCATATTTGTGACAAGGATATTGATTATGCCACAATAAAAGAGATTATTATCCTTATCAGTATTCGACGATCAGGCACATGTTACTTTTGTGATGCTACAAATGTCAAAACTATGGTGTTTGATCAAAAAAAGTTCGTCTTCAGATTAAAAGTGAAACGAACGCTCCACGTTGCAAAATGAACAAATAATCAAGAAATTTACTAAAACGAAAACTGAAATTATGTGTGGAATATAAGATTTGAATAGTTTAAAATGTATCCACACATGAAACAACTGAAATGGAAACAATTCGAGCGATAAGTCAATTAACCGATATGATAAATGTGTCCAGTGACGTATTCGATCACTCCACTCAATGTCCGTTCGATAACTTGATAAACGTCAATTCGTTGGGCATCAATCCACTCCTCAGAATAAACCACCGATAAGCGAACATTCAAATCGCGATTGAACATCTTCAATAGTTTATTATTTCACAATCGATCATTCGACTGATCAAAATAAAGCTTTCAATAAAATTCCATTGTACAACGCTATTCAGTTCCGTATTTCATCGTCACTTTAAAATCCTTCATTTTACAGACTCACATATAGATGCGTTTTGATATTATGAATTAGTAAACCTCTATGTAAGTTAACAATTTTTTGCTGGTGAAAATATCATCGCGAATAATCGTTAGTATTAAATACTTGAAATGATTGTGAAGAAGGATTAATCAAATCGGCAGCGCTGACTGCGAGTTTCGTAGAAGGTTGGTGACAAAAATTCATAAATTTCTATTCAATATTAGCTGCTTGGTAAGCTGTATATTTCAGAATGGGAAATAAGACGGATTTCTGGAAGTGTATTGTACTGTAAAAGGATGTGACACTAGGAAATTTGGAAAGAGTATAATGGCAATAAAAATTAACGAGCGATTTGATAATAGCGCTGAACTTCATTCATAATCACTACCCAACGAAACATTTCAGATGCATCTTTTTCGGCTTCAACCATCATCAGTCACGCATCATTAAATGTGCTTGTTTTACGAGTTCAGTTACCATGTTACGCAATAGACAAACACAAGTTAGTCATTCGAATATCGAAAATGAGGCGTTTTTATTCATTGGCTTAGATTTGACTTTGCTTCATCACTATTCTTATCCAGCGCACTTCAAAACACTGTCGTAAACGCTAGAAATTGTTGCGAAGGAACTGTGAAAAAAGACACGATGGGTAGAACTCTTGAAAATTGAATATTATGCAACCAATAATGCTCTGAACAATTGGACAAATGATGTAAGCATTTTGTTCCTTCTGTGTAACTGCTTTGAAAAATACAATATTATAGTGAAGATGAGAAAGCCCCTTTGAAGTGATCAATACAATCTGAAGCACAGAGAAGTCTGGATTAATTCGAACAAATGACATTGTGTTATATTGTTAAGTTCGTTAAAAGCCACCAGCAGATGAAGCAGTAAATGATGAGAACAATCAATCCGATGCTAATGCCATATATGGAATAATTCCCGAGTGTATCGTTCATTCACTGATGATTTTATTCATTAAAATACATCATATTATAAACAGTTTGTGTGTGTATATTCAAATATCATACGTATAAACATATAATATGTACTGAACTAATGAACAACTGCTCTTATAAATTTCGAAATGTGTCATGCGAATTCGTCCAAACTTATGCAAATAAATCGCTCGATAAAGAATGCGTTCCCATCATATGTGCGTGTATTTGATGTTTATTGCACCGGTTGATGTTTATTGGGCATAAGATAGAGATGCGATGCGTTAAGATGCGAGATGTTTTAGCGGAAAGACGGTGTGGCGTGTCTTCGTGAGAAGAAACTCTTGAAGAACAAAATTCTCAACGGAGCAATAATTCCGCTTGAACCAAAAGCACATTATCGGTCTGAGAGGTGCTTCACTTCGAAACGACCTCCATAAGTGAATATTCTCTTAGAATGTGACAGTGACATTACATCAATCTCTTAAATCGCATTACTCCTCTATACGCATACCACAGCCACGACCACTACTACTACCACCATTCACCAGATAATTCCCTCATCAATCAAATGCAATCTATTGCGAAACAACAAATTCAATTTTGTTTTTGAACTTTAAATCTCACAATCACTCGAACGATAATGCCGTTGATAGGACAGAATGAAAACGTACAAAATCAGCGATGTTGATTGCCTCAAGCATGTATTCAATACCGACGTCTTCGATCAAATCGTGCATCTTCATCTGAATTGCATCAACTTTGAAACAAACAATATTCATGTACATGCTCTGCAATCATTCAAACAATTCCTGACCAAGAATAAATCTGAACTGAAAACTTACGAATGAATGATCACCAATTATTGCTAATTCAACGTATTTGGTTTGTCGTGTCACGTCTCGTTTCATCGGAGCCTATAAATGTTTTACTCGATGCATTCATGAGGCTATAACTCAGTTTTGAATCACACGCTGATCGTTTATTCATGTGCAATGAATAATAGTAGTGGATATATAGGATTGCAAATTAATGAATGAGTAGAATGATAGAAGAATTGAAATATGCATTTGTGTACGTCAATGATTCATCGACAACGAAATTTTGTGAGATAAGAGCAGAGTTGACGTGAATGTGACGTCTCCTTATCATTTGTGACAATCAAACAGACTTGGCTGCATAAGATATGTTTAGCACGAGATGCATCTATTATCGTGTAGACAGCATCGATAGACAAATGTATCAGGCATGACAAATTGACCATTCAAATGTCGATTCAATTCAGCAAAAATCTTCCCGTATCCCGATAGCGAGTTCTTCCGTTCATTGGAAATCTTTTGGTCTAACGCATGCAATTTCAACGGTACTCCAAATTACAGTGAAGTATTTGCAGTATTTGTTCCCATTCGAAAACATTGACAGCGAAAGCCGAGTCTTTGGAAACAAGACATGAGTCTATGAACATTTAAAGAGAATGTCATGTTATAAATCGATAAGAATGCGCATTTTGGCTGATAATGTAATGCGATAATTTCTAACATAAATGATTCGTTTAGAATGGGAATATATTGAGAGATTTGCAGGAAAAGCTCTTGACGTAAATTGAAAATGATCTATTATAGTGAAAGAACTGAGAACTGGAATTTGCAGGGAACCTTTCGAGAGTGTCTTGTTTCAAGCGTAGATTGAGTATTGCACAAAGCATCAATTGACCATTTGATACGGTAAAGGACATGTGGATGTCTACGTCCACGATCACCCCCATCCAATGGCCACAAACCAAACGATGTACCATTGCTGAAGGCGATGATTCCGCTGGAAGAGAAGCACTTGTTGAACTTTTGCTGCACGTAGCATTATTGTAAATATTATGAGTCATAACGGAAGTTACTTAAGTGAATACAGTAACTACAAATATCGTATCTGAAAATGAGGTCGAACAACTGAATTCAGAAAAACTTTGAAACGATCGAATCAACGAAACAGAAATATCCGTACCGCAGTCCATTACACGTCGATAACGCTACAAACGAAGACTCTTCACCGTTCACCGTCCCTTGATAATAACAATTTTCAATCCGTTTCGATACTGAACTTTCACCGCGACTATCCAGCTTAAACCACAACAGCAGTCAATATTTATATTATTTTAATTGTACATTAATGTTATCAACTGGTGATTATCTTCATTATTAATACCGGCATTAGCATTACTAGTTTATTGTTTGAGATTGCGATCAATATCGATGCTATTACTATCACGGTTGAAACATTCATCGATTGGAAACCACCGATGAAATGGACCAAAATTGAACGAGGTGAAAACTGATAAAACCAAAATCATGAGAGCGATGTTTGGAACGAGCGATTCACTCGTATGATCTAATAAAGATCTCATTCCACTGGTCTGTTTTTGTGAATGCGAAGTTTTATTGATGAACATTTCCTGAATTCAGAAACGCTTGGAAAACAACAACAGTGACGAAGATGGGTAATTGCAATCGTCAAGGAAAATAGGCTAAAACATGTTGTTTCAGTGCAAAAAACCAACTTTCATGAACTCGGTTCCATTTACAAAAATAAGTTCGTTGAGCGACAGTAACAACTTAAGACGACCAATAACATTACTGCGAATCACAATTGTTACTTGTTTATAATGCACCGTGCCGTTGAGAAAATAATTTCTGAAATTCGGTATACTCAAAATCATTAAAAAGCAAATGATACACAATATAGGTTTCAATGAAGTTGTTGTTTGGATTTATTTAAGAAATTATATCCATTTTTATTGCCATGGCATATATGATAAAACTGAGAGAGTTGATAAGTGATCATTATCTAAACACTTCGTTGATGCCATTGAATGAGCCATGAATATTCGAAGGAAAAGGCCAATAACTTCGATAAGATGCATAATTCAGGAATTGCATCGATAAATCCATGTTGATATTATCCCTTTTGAATAGATCACAAAGAATGGCGATGTGAACGATGCAATGATCGGAGGTAATTAATTAGATAGATTTGTGCAATCGATGTGTTGACAACAATACTCTCTTCGATTGGGTGCTTTTCAATGAAAGTTATTTCTTTTGAAGTAAGCGCCAATCATATCATTCTCTTTTGATGTGACCGCCTAATATGACACAATTCATAAACTTTCGTCGGTGTGTATCGATGAAGCGATTTTTGAATTCTTCTTGAATTCAGCAAAAAATAACACAAATGTACGCATTTGGTTACACCAAAATGCAATAATGCCACAAGTTGAACGGTAAACACGAATTTTTTGCGAGATTCATGTTTCATATTCTTGTACTTGAGTTGGAGGAAAATGTTCAGAATTGACACCGTTTGGAATGAGTGACTTCGGGAAATTATGCTAAGTCAATCCAAAATTGGTGAACAAGGACTGCTGAGTTTGGAACAAATAATTATGAACGGTGTCGATGATAGATTGTTCTTGAACTGTTTAAATGATGCCAACTTTAATGGCTTCATAGCATTTTACCTACCTCGTATCAATTCCGATTCGTTCGTTTTTATCTCTGACTTGAAACGGATGTACCACTTCAAATTGACCTTCATCCAGACGACTTATGAACTCTTTGTTCGTCGATAAATGCCGAATCTCACCTTAAATTTGAATTTAAGTTTATGAATGATGGTTTCGGCAGTGAAAATTGTTCCATTGGTTTTGAATTGTTTGCTGTGTGTGCTAATAGATAAATGCAAGCAAAACGCTGATTTTGTTTTGCATTGCAAGAACAATCATCAATTTGCACGAACAATAGGTGATGCTGTTCAAATTGCGTTCGCGTTGAGTGACACAAATTTAATTAACGAAATCATATTAGCACTATCAATGAGACGCTCAGATTGGCTTAGATAAGTGAAAGAGGACACATTCTGAGTGTATACGAAGTGCTGTTTTGAAATGTGGTGATTGTTTTGGATGATATTTTGCATGTCTTTCAATGTCTTTCATGTCGATGTCTTTGTCTTTCAATAATGAAACGATGTCTTTCAATAATTTTGATAGCAATAATAATGATAATAATAACAACTTCAATTTCACATTTATTATGACTGCTCTCATTACTTTCAAGATTTCCATATTGTTCATTATTGAAAACAAAACAACGATGAAGTGCTGATTGGTGAAATGAGATAGGATAAATAAATATTTGCGGATATTCGATATCCATCGTCAGTAAACACGAACGAATGAAATGCGTGTTGGATATTTAATTGATGTATACGAAATGTTCCGCTTCATATTCTTGACCAATGCATTTTATTGTTGTACTACTATCGTATGATATTATGTCATGCATGAAATTCACTTCAGCACAATTTGACTATTGTTGCCTATTGTTAGCAATTAACTGGGCAGTTGAATTCCAATATCCGGAATAGAAATTGCTAATTTTTATGGAAATAAATGCGATTTTTTCGTTTTCTTCGAATCTTGTAGAAAACTTCTCAAATGGAGTTGTGAGATTCGCAACTGCATCAAAACAATATCATATGTCATGCTGTGGCCAATTATTATACAAAGGCAAACACACTAAGCTACATAAATAGCAAAATCAAAATACAATGCAACATGCATTCCCAAACAATCGTGCTTGTTTTCGTACCTTTAAGAGCGAAAGCCCTCGGCAGAGCGAAAATGCTGAACGAAATGATAACCGCTGTAAACATCGATAAACTGAACGGCATGGCACTTATGATGAAAATGAAAGAGCCGTGAATATGACGCAGTGAATTGGAATAGAAATATTAGAGTTGAATATTGAAAAATGATCAGATGAATAATTCAGTGTGAATAATAATCCGTAGAGTCGAAACTGAATAACTGATTCGAATGAATCCAAGTCAAAACTAAAATAGTGATGATGGAACAACACAGTTTGCGATGTATTGTCGTTGCTGTTGTTGCTTCTGCTCTTGAGCAATAAACATCTGAACAATATTATTCCATTTGGATATCGACGAAATTATTGCGAAATTGAAACTCTAAAAATGACTCTGAATCGACTG
The DNA here is from genome assembly GCA_035041965.1 of Anisakis pegreffii. NCBI lineage: Eukaryota > Metazoa > Nematoda > Chromadorea > Rhabditida > Anisakidae > Anisakis > Anisakis pegreffii. Next base: position 1,744 of record JAPYMA010000121.1, on the reverse strand, counting down.
CAGACGTCTAATAACGAAACGAACACTCGATTGACATCCATCACAAAAACCATTATGAGTCATTCAGTGAAATGCTAACGACAAATCAAGCCAACATATAGCGCATTATAAAATCCTTTCAACGCAGCCACAAACATTTACAAATATGCATTCACAGAAACTTAACGCGACACGAAAACCATCTAATACATACTAAACGAACACTTTTTCGATGGAATTTCATCACGTAAATTTGACTCGACTAAAATGCATTGTAGCGATGCTGACATATTTTTTACGGCTTGAACGAGTGAACTTTGTATTCGTTCAAATTCAATCCTAAATTATATCGGCACCAAGCTAAACTCCAGCAAACCGTTATCACAGTGACAGATGGAATGATTTTATGATCAGGCAGATTGAAATTGACGGCATATGTTGGTCATGGTTCAAACAAAAACTATCTTATTCAGAGATCTGAAACGGATGAATCTATCACTGTGGCTAAATTTTTGAACGTCTTGAATTTATCAATACAGCATTCATCAGTCACTCTTCAACATCAAGCAATTAATCCGTTTGCAATTCACACACTTGGAGGAGCATTTAATCATATGAACAAACAAGACAATGACAAGCGCACAGATGAGGAAATTTCGAGTATTTTCGCAAATATTCTTTCAGTAAATCTGAATTTTTTTCGTTCAGTCTCATTTTTGTTTCGTACGATCACATCTGAACACGACTGTGAATAGCACAGTCTGATAAAGGAAATGAAGTAAAATCGAGAACTGTACTAAACGCGAAAACCAACATATTACAATAAGAAATGTGATGAGAGCTGACAGATAGTTTCGGAAAGTTTTGGAAAATAAAACACACAAATGTCGTTTTCGATAAATGCGCTCCGAAGTGAATGACCAGCCCGAATCATTCACCATCAATCAGTAATAACTCAAAACGCCTCCTCTAACAAAGATCATAAAGGACAGGTGTTAGTTGAACGCTATTCCACTCGCCAAAAGGTCATCGCTTGAATAAAGCAAACATTATACCACCACTAGCAATCATCATTTCTACACAACCATTTTAGCATTACCACATACACGATCCAATCATTGATTCTTTACTATCAAATGAATTCACAAAAGACGCAATCGTGCATGTGAATGAGGATTTTTAAACCCTTAATTATAAAATAATGATAACATTAATTTACGAGTACTGCTAATGCTACAATTTATATAAGGGTTCGTACGGAGCGATCAGTATTTTCTGCGGGCCAAACTACAGCTCGAATTTTTGAATTTACTCAACTCAATTTACACATTATTTTAATTAAAAAGACAACACTGTATCAAAGAATTAAAAACGACATAAACCAGACGAGGCAGAAGAAAGAGTATTGATACTACACAATGAAATGTTCAATAATTTACGAATGGACATCGAAGACGTTTTCCTGGAAATGGATCGAGATAGTTCAAACTTATTTGCTTGCTTGACCGCTAGTCTATTTCCAGATGAACAAACAAATTGCTCAAACGCATCTAATAATCATCGCATTTGACAGTTTACGTTTCACTGAATTCATCCTTTCACTAAAATTTGTTCTAATGTTATATGAGCTGTCATTAAATATTATATGTGTGCAAAGGTAGCTATAATATCATGTTGTCAGTAAGCATTTAACGAATTATTCATCAAAGCTTAAATTAATGAATAACCAATTGAGTGGCTTGCGCGTAACCAAACAAATTTAAGG
>JAPYMA010000120.1:0-175811 GCA_035041965.1 Anisakis pegreffii | reverse complement strand
ATCATGCATCTTCTTACATCAAATCTTCCAAATCCATAACATTTTTGACTGATCCGCAGCAATATCCAACAGAAGTAAGTCAATGAACAGGAATGAATAAAATGATTGTTACATATAAAAATGAGAACAGTTCAAATGTATGATATGAACGAGTGATATATTTTGGATTTGTGAATGAATGCTGAAGATAATGAAAGTACGAACGAATAAAAACTTACGGATAAAATGGGCTCACAGATTATTCCTTTCGATGGATGAATCCAGAGAAATGATTAATGCTTGATGTAATCGATGCATTAGTACACGTGGTTTGAGTCAAGAATTGTATCAGCCGATTGAACAATAACGAACAAAGAAGGAACCGATACCTAAAAAAGGCAAAAGGCAATAACGTATCAACGACCAGAAATTACATTCAACAACACCATACATACATATGGCTTACACGACAAAAATATTTTTCAATACCAAATTTGCAATTACTACCTGGTGATGGCTACACATCTACAGATATAACAACCACAAATATCAATAATAATTTATAATAAGATGAATAAAATTAATTTTGTCACTGTGATGTGCGAACATGAGCAAGAATGATGAAATTCCAACGATAAAAACGTCAATAAAATTACCTCAAAGTGTAATATGCGAATGATGAAATTATTCTCCATTATTATAAAACGTATTACTCTTAATAAGAACAATGCAAAGTTGTCACTATTCAATTACAGCAATCAAACTGGATTTCAGTTACACCATTACGATTGCCACAATAAAAATAGCGGCAAATGAGTCATCCGTATTCAAGACTCCTTCCCAATGATCGGAAGGAACGTCCACAATCGTATTCAATATTTTCAGATCCTCCCCGCATGTAACGACGATAAAACTTTACTTCACGATATTCGAATGAGATGAAATATTCCCTAAACATCAAATAAAACCAACGAATGAACTAATAAACTAAATATCATCAAGCGATCAGATGACATCCAAACGCTGATAAAGGAAAGATTTCTCATCATTCAAACAACCAACCTATACGCCACGATATATCAGCCTTGATGATCTTTCTCTCGATCTTCCACGAATGAAGGATTCAAGAAAAGATAAACCCACGATATCCGAGCAAATCCAAATGAATAAGAATATGATACAAAACCGAAAATATTGTGCAAATGAGAGAGTGCAGCTGGCACATGACCATTGTTCGGTGTAACGTCATAGTGCCAAACAAAACGGAATAAGCAAATTCCACATTAAGATCCAATTTGTTATAACCGATTCTAATGCATCTTGCAAATAACCACTCAGATCCTTTTCCGTTCTCTTCTTCGACTACATCCACCTCAATAACTCCAGATTACTCCATTGCTAAATGCATTCTTCATTATCATCTTCCCACCTTTCCGGAAATATTGGTGAAAACCCAATCGAATTTATATGTCGACATAACTAATGCAACTCATAATACCGGATCATATACTGCTTAAGAGTGGAAGAATTTGAAGTGATTCAATAAATAATCAAACAAACAAATCGAATTGTCGAAATATAAACATAACTTCTTCAGAAAATCAATCCCCTAACGGATCAGCTGCGCAGCTGTACATGTGACATTACGTTAAATCATTATGTTAACCAGGTCTCTGTATCAGTTTTATAACTCTTCTTTTCCTTTCACGTCTCGTGCAGGCAAAAATAATCCGCAAGCATTGCAAAGTAACCATCTTGAAACAACTCAAATTCCGATGTAGCATTTCAAAGAACGGTAAAAAAAGACATGATATAATAGAAGAAGAAACAGAAGATATAATCCTCTGCCATCCGATATAATCCAACGTATTGAATTACACTGAATTAAGAACACCATGTTTTATTTTAAGTTTTATTAAAGTTAGGCACAAAAGACTAGTGAAACAAAAAAAGAATAACTGGCCTATGTGACGACAATGTTACATATGTGACAATGTTACATAACGACAAAATAATAATCAAAATAAACGTTTGAAATCAGCAAATAAAATGATGAAACAATTTTGTATGACTATAGAGGGACAGTACCGGGTGAGTGACCGCTCCTAGAAAGCAGTCACGTACTGATCCCCTATAGAATTTATACTGTCCTATCTTCAGGACATGACTTCATCCCACAAAAAAGACAAAATATTTGACGAAAGAAATCCTCGAAAGGGTGGAAGCAAATCAAAATAATCAAATAGACATTTTAAAAATAAACATCAAATCACCCCTATCAAGAGGGTCGGCAATTTTGAATGAATAAAAAAAATTGGATGAAAATAAAAGATAATGTCGGGTGAATGCTAACGTGTCTAGGACACGTTAGCATACATTATCTTTTATTTTTGAAAGTATCAATTAAAATATTATAAATTAGGAATAATTATTAATAAACTTAATAAAACAATAAACTACCAAAGGTCGTCACATAGGCCAATAATAAAGAGAAACAGAAAACATTAGAAAACATATTGAACATATAAAAAACACAAACATAAACATATTGAACACAACAATAAATAAAATAACATAATAGTAAATAAAATAATGAGTATTTTTCAGAATACTCATCAGTTGGCCGGCTCAACTGTCCCACCCACCACCCTCCAGCCAGCCCCCAGCAATTGTGTGTTTTTGGAACACACAAGAAATACACAATACAAATAACGCAACACAGAAAAAACACATTGCAAAATATTGAAAACATAAAATAAACAAACGCATAAACATTGAACACAACATAACAAACACGTTGCAAAATATATTAAACAACACACATATCAAAGGCATATTGAACATAATAAAAACATAATAAGCATAAATAATTAAAGACACAATACACATATTAAAAACATAACAAACATAATTAAAGACACATTGTACATAATAAAGACATAATAAGCATAATTAAGAACACATTACACATAACAAAAACATAATAAACATAATTAAAGGCACATTGTACATAATCAAAAAACATGACAAAAATAAAATATTGTAAAACATCAAAAATCATAATAAAAAACACAACACTGCAAAACATCAAAAACATTGAAAATTTTATTTAACGAAATAAACAAAAAAAACAATCAGAAACACCAAAAACACTCATGAAAATCACAACAATAAAAAAATAATAACAATGGCTACCTTCTAGAGGTAGTCACTCACCCGCTACTACCCCCTTATAATCATACAAAAAGCAACACAAAAACAATAATCTCCCTAGGCCTAGGTTCATACATCAAAAAACATCAATTAAAAAACCAAAAATAAAAACATCATTAACAAAACATCAATTAAAAAATCACAAATAAAATCACTGCAAAAACTTCAAAAATAACTGCACAATATAAATTTCAACATTATAAAGACGAAATAAAAAGCAAAAAATTTTTAAAATGCGAATTCGATGACAAAAAATTTTTCGGATGTGATGACGACGACAAAAAAAACAACTTCAAAATGACGAAAAATGTTCGAAAAATATAATTTCTTCATCGAGTTTTTTTTTAATCGAAAATTTTTTTGATCAAAAAAAGTCATTTCCTCATCGAAAAAAATCTTCATAACATATTCAAAAATAATATCAAAAGGATGTAAATAATTCAAAACAAAAAAAACACTAATTGAAAAAGGGTCGCTTGTGACCCATATGAAAATCGGCCGCTTGTGGCCTCTACATCGTCATGCCCATTGCAATGGGCTCGGTAAAATCTGCAAAATGAAAGCACCGCAATTATAAATATCACCATCATTTCACAATAAATCACCGAAAGTATTTTCTCTAAAGTACGACATAAATTCCATGTAAAGTCAGCATAACATAAAACAAAGAATGGAATCAAAATGAAAAACCAAAATACTTACCCATTTCCAAGAGGGCTCTTGCCTAACCCTCCACCGAACGGCTGGGTTGAACGAAAATCCCCGCGTGATGGCCGACAAACTCCCCCCCAATAAAAAAAATTGCTGCCGTCGGTTGCCACATCCACGCGCGTCATTAATTGACGCGCCATAATTTGCGCCATGTCCGGTATGTCCAAATCCGGTAGGGTGTGGCTGAGCATCACCCTATTTGAGATAACCAATCTGAAAGGAAATTTGCACTTCAAATTATTTGACATTCACAACAGAGAATAACGGTAATAATGAATAAAGACACGAGAGCCTAAGGCCTATGCTGAGGTTTAAGCTCAGTCATACGACTTTCATATCTTCTGTATCATCGTTGTAAGTTTGGTCAATAAGAGAATAAAATGGAAGTGTGAAAAAATGAAAGGAAAATGGAAGTTAAAAGCTAACATTGAATGAGTTTGTGAAGATACACACTTCATCCAAATTGGCCAATACGGCCCCTGTATAACTTGTTCCCTTTCAGGCCTTTGCATAAATCGTGGCCGTTAGGGATCTTGCAACACGGCTTGCTATTGAACCGTGAGGATGGGTATGGGGCATTTAGGTTAATTGCCCATGTTTCTGTAAAATGCAACGTCATCATTTAGTCAACCAACAATATCCTGTCAAAAAGTCACAAAATAATGGAGACTACCAGAATGCTCATTAAACTTTAACAGATATAAATTTCTATCCGATAATAGAAACAAAATCCCAAAATATCGCGATAAAATTAATTTCTGAAATGAGGTACTTACTCGACACAATGCGTCGTCAAACGTCGAATTCAATAAACATGTTTCCGACGCTCCCCTGATGACGAGCACATGTGCTGAAAGCGAAGGTATTCATAAATCCAACTTTACCGATAATGCAAACAACTATAATATTCGCAATTACGCATCATTTCTAACTGATCGAATAATCCTAATAATCGTGATACACGATGCAAACGGTGATCGCTATGAGTGGCTGTTTATTGAGTCACTGATGACATGAAGTTTTATGAAACGAATAAACTGAGCGAGTGATAACAAGAAAGAAATATTCGCTCCGGCTCGAGGAATTTTAAAATATAGAAGCGACGAGATACGACATTTCCGAAGAAATGGCTCACCAAACTCTTTCTGACAAACCAATCTTGTGTTAAATAAGAGTTAAATCCTCCTAAATCGATGAACACCATCAAATTTTATCCATCAACTTCTCAACAATAATGACCAAGCAAAAGATTTTCACTATCCAGAATTTTATACCTATTAATGGAAATGATGAATAACGAGGATTAAGAAACGATGAAAAGTACTCTCAAAGGTTGAATTGACCCTTAACAAGTGGTAGTAATTGTGCATATCCAATTCAGGCGGGTTTCAAATTTCAGGTTGATGTTTTAGGTATAAGAAATGTTTTGCATCATTCGAATCAAATTCGCAAATTACTCTCCTTGATAGTTTTTTTTGCATTGCGATATCTTTATTTCACGCAAAAAATTGAACAACGCAGAAAAACGTTGACACTTCGCGATCTATCCATTTTTTCAATAATCCAAACGAGCGATTTTCTTAGCATTCGTCTCGATATTTGGAGTTGGCAAGTATTCATATTGTTGCTTTCAGCAACGGGAATGTGTATTTTCAATTGAAGTGGATCTGGAATATCAGGGAGAAGTGTGTAGATCCGTATTCATTGCATTTATCCAACTCTAGGGAATAGGCGGCATTTGGAGGTTGGTGTTCAAAACCGCGAGGACGTTTAGAAACAAACATATGTAAGTAGTTGATAGTTTTATGCATTCATTGTCATCAATACATTTTGTCAAATCAGTATTAGAAAGCCATCGTTTCGATGAGATTGTTCAGATCGTGTTATGTAGCAAAAATGAAACGAATGAAGAAGCTCAATTGGTCAAGTGCTGATAATGCTTCTTCACAGAGTCTCCATTGTTTATTACTGAAGCGTCACTTAAGGTGTGGATATTCGAAATGAGCGAGTTATTTTTGAACTCGGCATGTTTCATTCGAAAGATTCCGGCGCGGGGAAGTGTGAAGCAATCCAGAAAGAAACAAGCAAAACCACCGATTGACTGCGCCCAAGGAAGCAGTGATATCGCCGCAGCCGCATTATCACCTTCGAACATACTGAACCCAAAAGATCGTAAGCGTAAAATTGGTACGTTCAATTAGTCTCATTACTTCTCTCGAACCATTTCTTAATACGCATATTCAATTCTTTGAATATTGCATGACCTTACGAACTCCATCGTTCTTCTTTTCTTTTTGGCTTTCCCAAAAGAGTCCACCAGCGCAAAATTTACTCTTTTAGTTTGCCCGATCTGTTGCCTCCTTTGTTTAGCGTCTTTCAAGTTCTGCTTTTAATTTTCTTCAAAACTACCGAATGCTCAACCAAGATAACATGTTTCTGAGCAACTGTTCGAATTTTTGCGAAATCACTGAATTTGTAACACGCCTAGATGTTTTTTTTACCTAGTTCTAGTTTTTTTTCTCATTTCCCACATAAAATGTGACTGAAATGGCTACATTACTTTAAGTTTTTGAATATGTTCATCTAACGTTTGTGGTATGTGCAAGGCACCATTATGAATGAAATTTGAATGAAACGCAACTACTGCTTTCATTTTTTGTGATTTAGATGATGGCTGTGATGTGGATAGATTGGAATCAAATGACGAAGAAGCGGCGGTATGCTCATCAAGGATGAATGAAGCGAGTGCTATGTGGAATGAAGATGCAAAAGGTGTGGGTAACGATCTGATTAGTATACTAAATGATCAGATGAGTGGTGCAAAAATGACTGCAGATAGTCATCAAAGTGCGGACGGAGCTATTGGAAACGATGCTGGAAACGACAATATAACTATGAAGAATGAACGAAATAGTGTTGAAAATGGTGACCTTCTGTCTGAAAATCAAAAATTTCGTGTCCCACAAGTAAAGAACGCAGCAAAAAATCAAAGGATGGCACAATCAGTTTCGCATGCTAGGCGAATATTTTCCGGAGAATTGCAACGATGTTTTGGAGATATATGCAAAGATGTGTGGCAATGTTCGGATTCGAATAGTCCAGTCACTGAGTTGCAAACAACAAACTTTAATCAAAACGATGAAGATGAATCGCCGCATAGAAGTGATGCTAACGATATAATCACTGAGGATAGCTCAAATGACAAAAATATTTCACGTATCATTGAAACCTGTGATGTCGTAAGCAACCATACAAGTATTACTGATCGTTTATTCAATGACGGAAATGGTACACTTCAAAGTAAGCAATTAGAACATTCTCTCCTTTAATGTTCCATTTGATATTAGATTATTTTTCTCAATGTTTCGACTCTTATTCTATTGTTCACATGGTGATGGCTCGTTGTAATGATTAGGGATATAAATTGATGTAACTTAACTGAACTCGCAAAATCGAGAACAAATTGTGCGACTCATGAATAATTATCGCTTTTGGAAATAATCTCAGTGTGAAACTGAGAATCTTTTGATCAATCGAAAGACTGTAATCGACTTCATGAGTTAAGCTTATTTTTGCTCATTAAAAGTTGATGCTCAAAATGCTCAGAAACTAATGAGTTGTTGTGTTGAAGCATGTGATGAAGAGAACGTCTGTTCGATGAAGTGTCATCCGTCAACATCAAATTCAGCGATCGATAATCAATTGCCTGTTAACTTACTATTAACACCTTCGCCAACAGCTGATAATGCTAAGAATCGATCATCACTAAACAGCGATCGTTCGATGAAGGCAAGGAAAGGCAAACGACGAAATCAACCGCGTCTGAATGCTTGGTCATATTTTGATATATGTGCACAACCCTCGTCGGTGTCAGTTGAATCTACGAAGGGAACTGCAAGCGCTGACCTCGTACGAGTGGTACGTTGTCGCGTTGAAGAATGCAATCGAGAGTTTTCCTTTCCCCATGGCAACAAAAACTATACGAAGGAAATGCTTATGCATGCTCTGTCGCATGAAAGGCCTCCAAAACAAACAAATCTTATCCTTAATATTGCTCGAAGTCGTCATCAGTCATCAGTGGATGATGACTCCCAAAACGGTTTCTAATTTTTTGAAACTCATTCGTTTATTCGAATTGAACTTTGATTGATTTGTGCTGTGCGATCTTTTCTTTCTCATTTATTCAAATGTAAATAGAGTTGAAGATTGGGTCATCTGAACAGTTTTGCACCTGAAAACAAGCAAATATAGGTATTTGCTGCTGGAATCAAACCAACCCTTATTTGTTCCTGATCTTATTTTTCAGTTTCCGATAGTGTCAAATAAAATTTTTGATTTAAGTTACCTAGTAGCAGTAATCAGAATATATTATCAAGATGAATCACGTTCGGGCTGAGACTTACACTGGGTCTGAGCTATGTGTTAGCCATCTGTTAAACATATACGTATGAATGTTGTCAGGTATTGTTTGAAATTTGTTTCAGATGATGCTTCTTCAAACAGTTTGACCGGGAATGATAGTGAACAAACGCTAAGAAACGACGTCAGTTGTGCGTCAACTGCAGTGAATGCTTCGGACAATAATGATAACCCCAATGCTACTGGTGAATTCGAACAAAGTGTTGATTCAGCATTTGAAATATTCAGTCGTTCCAATGAACAATGGGCAGCTGATAATGGTATTAAGAAAAGCAATTGGATAAAGAGTTCTGGTAAGAAGTATGAATGGCTTATCCCGATCAAGCCACCATTCAGACAGAGAGGTGCATATTGGAATCACTTCATTTTGTGTATGCCAAAAGGTGGAATAGCCACAGGTCAGTTGAGACCGAGGTTCGTGGCACGATGTCGTATTGGTGAATGTGTGAAAGAGTTCAATTGTAGCTACAGATACACTGACTCAATGTTGAGACATGTGCAAATCCATCGCCGTAAGAATCAGATGATGCTCGAAGAGAAGAATCAACAAAAGCAAGGTTTTCGTTGGTTTTATTGGTTAATTGCATAGTGATTGTGAGTATTGAATATGTTCATGTCAGAGAAACGCAATCTATGGGTTATATTTGAATTATAACTGAATGATCACGATGCGATCAATTTTGACATCCTCAAAATTTTGAAACAATTAAGAGAACATATGCGCTAAGGTGACGATAGTATCAATCGTTTGAATGATAACAGCGCTAGTTCAATAATACTGCTTAATGCCTTATTTGCAGTGCCAGTAAAATTGCTTGATCCCAAACTTTTTACAGATAAAGCAGCAAGAAATCGAAGTAAGGTATTGGTAGCGCGTAATCGTAATGATATGTTGATACCTTTGTTGATAACGGCTGCTACCGATAGACTCTTATCCACGTCGTCCTCATCATGTGCCGGGTTATCGTTATCACAGTTGCTGTCCAAGGAAGATGATAATGAATTGAGATGTTATGCATGGGTAAGGTGCGATTGGAATGAAGAGAAACAGTCGGAGGAACGTTATGGCTGTGTCGGTTGTTCGCACATTTATCCGAGTCGTGATGAACGCTATGAACTGTTCAACGTTAGTTTGAAGATTGTTCATTCATTTCTTTGGATATCAACTTTTGTGTTTCTTCAATCCGAAATATTCGTTTGCTTTCACATTCATTGAAGCGAAATCAATTGTTTATATCGCCTTGGTGCTATTATCTCATCAGCTCTTAAGTATACTATCCGAGTAATCGCCTCGAAAAAGAGTCCTCTGTAAATGTCGAAAATTCTCTCTCAAAGTTGTCGTTAACCAGTTCAGTTCCTGTCAACCACTTCCAGTTGATGTCGTTCAATGACATAAATTTTTAGATACCGAAATTGGTAATATCATCTTCGGGAACGGGTAAGATTACAATACCGGATCAGTGCGAGCATTTTTGTGAGCCGGAAAGATGCAGTGATTATTGTGATTTCCGCTACTACGACCCTCTCTCGGCTGACCCATTCATCAATCCAGCTCAGCTGAAACTGAACAGTGAGATAACAGAACGCTTAAAAAGTGGTCAGTTGATGGGATTAAATTTAAGAATTGTTTCTGCACAATACCAGAATTGTGGGATCGTAAATGAACCAGCATTTCCGTGGTTTACTCGCGATTTGATGCAGTCTCGATGATGGCACTAAGTGCCGAAACTTCGACGTATAATGTACTGAGTCGCATAAGATGATGAATGTGCTTATGTCATTAGTATTCATGAAGTGTTTTCTTATTATTTCGTTATGTTCAAAAGCATAATGAAATAAAACTATAGAAGTGAACGCAATGCGTCGTACAGTGCTTGAAGTGGCAGTCGATGACGATTTGCGTTTTGTGAAAGTGATTCGATTGAAATGGGATGATGTGCTTGGTAACGACCTGATGGACAGTGGCGAAGATCGGTGGCAGATTATTCTGGACACGTATTTAGAGAATGGCTGGGAATGGCGATCCAAACAGTTGCCAAAAGAGCGTTGGGAAAGTATTGTAAACGGTGTTGAGGTAAGAATTTTTGCCCCAGTCTTGAGTGTCTCTGTTGCTATGCCATTGGTTCCGTATGCTTTCTAGCGTTTTACTTGTTGAAATGTTTCTTTTGTTTGTCTCACTCACCAGAGCCGAACGAGTTGGTTCGCTTGTTCGATTTTGCATTGAATGATGTGGAATATGCATTTGAGAGCTAAATGCCTCCATTTAGCTTCTCTATTCATGCAGGTATTGAGCATGATACTGCTCAGTTGCTATTGATCACTGTGAATTTAGGCGAAAAGAAAAAGTTTCGTGTCGACAAAGAATCTGACGAAATGCGAACGAATAGTTGAATTGATGTTGCGAAGAATCAAAGACAACGAGTGTTGGATGAGCAATCATGAAGGCACTTCGACGCAAATGTCAGATACTGTTCAAGAAGAGGTTCTGGACTGCTCTTTTCAGAGTTTACGTTTTCGAACTAATCGACGGAAAGACACTGATTTTATGCGTGCAGTTTCGAGCGAATGGCCAGTTCTATCAATGGCAAACATTTGCGATGATAAGGGCAGAAAACAGGTTCTTTGTTGCTCTGTTTAATTTCTTATTATTATGAATTTTTATCCATCTAAGGTAAATAGTTACCTCAAACATAACGTCGAATTTTTATCAGTATCTAGTGAAACTGTTTTACGATGAACTTAACTGTGGATAGTTGTTTATTTGCTGCAAAAAATCTATAGCTTGGCTGGAAATGACGTATGTGAACAAATGAAAGGTATGGATTCTGTGGAACTGCTATCCATTTCTGATTTCTGGTTTTAGTTGCGTGCCGCATGGGATCGTATTGGTGATGTTCGAACTGTTCGAAAATCCAGTATAACTGCTCAGCGATGTGCTCCATTGCATTGGAGCTACCTGTGTCCTAAACTAATTGTATGCACCTTTCACTTATCATTTTCTTTCGTTGTTCATTTCCACCAGTTTATCTTTATTTTCACCGTTCTCGTTTTATGTCTTCACTTGAATTCAGCAATCGTTCTCAAAATTCCGGCTCCCACTCGCATAAGTTCACGCTGCCGACAGACTATATTCCACCGCAAAAGCGAATCGCAATGTGTTCTTGATGATGCTTGTTTACATCAGTCATTGTGATGTGCGTTCGCGATGATATTTTTTTGGGTGTCACATTCAGTAATCTGTTGGAGTATCATGCGAAATTATATCAATATGTTTGACTGGATTGATGAAATTTTATTGTTTGAAGGATAACATCAGAAGAAAGTCATCTAGTGGCAAGAGTTGGGTGCCGGATGAAGCTGAATCGCTTCTGATGTGTATGCTTGATCGAGCACCAAAAGCGATCAGACTAAGAAAACGTGGAATGAAAATGAATGATTTGAGAATCATTTTAACGCATCTGTTGAAGAATCATCCAGATTTTGTCACAACAAAATGGCGTAAAAAAGAATTGGAAAGCATATTTGATGAGATTGCGGATACGTATGCCTTAAACGAAAGAACTCGTGAGCAGTTATTACATGCACAACTTGGATATCTTCTCATTATGTTATACATTCGTCGAACTTTGGTTTGTAGTATCACTCATTGTTTTTGTGTGATTGCGCTGGTTTTCTGTTTAGCTTCAGCTAGTTTTTCACAGGAATTCAAGCATCTTTTGCAGAATATTTGTTCAATATCGCATTAGTTTTTACCGAAGACTTACCTTGTTACTTTGGAAAAAAGATGGATTTCATCGGGTATTCCTTATTAGTTACATCGTTTATTTAATACGCCTGCTTTGAGGACGGTGAATGAATCATTATGTTCGATGAAACAGTGATTTAAAATGTTTTTGTTATTTTATTTGAGATGCGATGGAATAGATATAGAGGTGCATCATTTTTGGTACTATTCAACGAATGCGATCGTTTAGCGTTGAAACTTTGTGAAGTGGATATATCAGCACATCTAAATGACATTCAGTTATGCGGAAATCGGCGTAGGAATAAGATGATTGGTGAGGTTATTCTCAGACATTTATGCTCTATAATGTAAAGTTTGTAATTGCAACAATTTCGTGATCTGTTAAGAAAGTCATTTATTTCTTGTAAATACGATACTATCGTGTCCCTAGTCAATGTTTAATGATGACAAAAAATTGAAGAAAGAAGCGAATGAATTCTTAAACGACTCAATAAAAATTATTATTGTTCAGCAATAGCGAAAGATGAGATAAGGTTCGTGAAATTGGTTTCACAGCTTCGGGATTCGATGCTTTTATGCATCCCGTTGAATGAGCCATGGCAGATCATTTATGATACTTATCAAGCGAATCGCTGGCAGTGGATGTGGCCTAGAAACGCACTGAGTCGATGGCGTCGTATCGTTTCGAATTTTAAGGTGGATTCTTTGTGTTCGTTGAATTTGTTCGATGTTTACTTGGCAACAATTTTGAATTATTCATTGATCACGATGGATATGACTGGCTGGATGCCTTTTCGTGCAAATACATACTCAAAAGAATTTGGAATGAAATCCGATAAATGTCCCGTATTGATCGATGTAATCGGTTGAACGTTCTCATTTTCAAAAGGAAGTGCTTTTGTTCAGCGCCATTATGGAATTTCAAAAACGTGATTTAAGATGAAGCGGAAAGCGCGAGACAAGAAAGGCGAAAATTGGGTGATGAGTAAGGTGGATACGATTTTAGCGAATTCGATGAGTGACGTACTGGAGTTTGATGGGAAGAGATCTCGAAATATCTCATCTCACAAGTTTGAAGAGAGCTTACGAGCAGTCTTTAAAAGTATTGCAATTTCATCACCGAATTTCGATTTGTGCGATGAAGAAGATCGTCAAAAAACAATACGACAAGCACTGAGTTACCTCGACTTCGATGCTGACTTTCTTGGCTATATTGTGCAGAATTCAGCGCGTCTCCTCAGCACCATCCTAGCAACCGCAAAGGTCTTTTCATAGTTCATCGTTCTCAAAACTACAAATCGTTATCTGTATGATGGGTAAAAACAGTGTTCGATTATCATTCGACAATGCAACAGCAGCTGTAAATACGGCAGTAGCTTGAATTGCTTTCATAGTCGTCATTCAACACGTAGCAAACGACATTTTATGTGAAATTGCATCAGTTTTGTTTTAAAAAATTTTTCCACCAACTGATAATTGTTTCATAATGATTTGTTTGGACCACAGAATGATCCAATTTGTCAGTGCGTTAAATTTCACTGGAATTTGTGGTTTCATTGTGATTGTTCTAATTATCATTTGAATGAATTGAATGTTTGTTCAATGAGAATAAGTTCAGAAAGGATTGGTGACCAAAAGAGTACTGAGTGCTTTGGAATGCAGTGTTCTGAAGTTGTTCAAAATAGATTTTGCTGATGCCATCGACTCAACTGTTGCGAATAGCGATGAGCTTTCGGGTGACTAATTTCTGTTTCCTTTAGCTTTTCGCAGCAATTTATTTGTTTTATTGTTATTTCCCTCTATTCTTTTAATTTCAAACGATTTATCTTGGGAAGTGTGACATAATTGAAAGCGAAAGGAACGAGAAGCCGCATAGATTTGGAATGCACTAATATCATAAATAATTCATTTTGAGCATTAATCGCCGCAACGAAAGAGAGTTGTCGTGCTGTAAATGAGATTTATGATGAATCGTCTGCCAGCGATCAAGAATCAGTCATCGAACGAGAATACGAAGTTGACGGCTCGTCATCCTCAAAAAGTGATTATTTATCATTCATTCATTCAGAAAGTGATTCATTCATTTTCACTCGCCATATACCACTTCGAAGTAATCTCAGAGTATCGAAGAACTTCTGCACAGATTTCGTTTCGCATTTCTCTCCTTTGCTTTTAATGCGCATATTCATATGAGCTTGTTTACTGAGCCTAAATTGAAATCATGTTGTAGTCGATGAACTCGTCAGTGCAATTCAAATCGACGCAAAATTGGGTGTATGGATTGATTATTCAAATATCAATCAAGCGAAACGGCAGATCAGTCATAACGGTCCACATTCTTTTCTGCTGAATAGTAAGGATACTGAAGCGAATTTCGAGAACGATGACAAAAGTTCGTTTGATATTATTTTTCTTTATGGTAAATCATATTGCTATTATAATTGCTGATAGCTTTATTATTATTGTTGTTTTGAGTCTATAACAATTTCATCACCGTTGCCTGAAGCAGAATCTGTATTGTTAATGAATTCAAAAGAAAGCAGTGATGATATTTGTTCCAAAATTATAATAATATAATTTCATCAAATTGTTAAAGGTTAAGCCTTGAATGAAGTGTTCAACAAATTTCGGAATGTGTTTCTGAAAATGGATTTGCAAAGCAGAATTTAATAGAATAGTCTGAGGTGACAGAAAGTTGTAATTTTCGGATGCATATTATTCTGAATTTTAGTGTCAGCAGTCGATGTTGATGATGATGATGTTTACGGTTTTGAAGACGTGTTCAGTGACAACGATGAAGACGATAATAGTTCTTGTTGTGACAATTCTAGTTCAGAGATGGATTGCGAGTCGCTTGGTGGTTGGGTTTCTCTGATTCCAAAAGGTTGGTTTTGCCATGTTGCTCTTCATTGATTCATGGGAATTCTAGTGTATGGTGAATATGATTGGTTCTCAGGAAGTTACTGAAATTGCAGAATTTCGTTACTTTTACCGTTCCAGTTATTTACATCCTTCTCAATCGCTGTCCAAAAGGAAAAGATTCATATTCTTCTAAAGAATACATTCAGTAATAGGTTGAATGCAAGAGAATAAATAATGGATGATTTGAAATCCAATTAGAAACCGGTGCGAATTTGCATTTCATGTAAATAAAACGAAAAAGTTTGTGTTATAGAGGAACCGAGCGGTGTTAAAGAGTTGACTGGAGTTCAAAAATTGCAACCGTGTATAAAGAAGGAGATGTCGGAATAGATTGGGATTCGTCTCTTCAACGATAGCTTTGCTTGTAAATAAGATGGATGTGGGAAGTAGAATTGTATAATCGTAAATTTATTTATGATCCAGAAATGAACTTTTTGTTATTCATATTAAGTAATTCTCGAAACTAATGCGCATTTTTTTGGCGAATTTTTCTGATTTTGATTTTTTAAAATAATGTCGACAGGGTTCAGCTATCATTGTAGTAGCTGATAGTTAATGGTATCAGTCAGAAATTTATCGAAATCAACGTTTAAAAAAATGCCATTGGTGATGAGTTCTTTTCGGTTTGAATCGATCATTCGATAGCAACTCGTTTAGATGCCAATTGATGTTCTCTTATTGTTCATATTCATTTGTTTTGTTCGTTTATGATTTGGCGCTTCCAGGGAATTTGTACATATTTTTTTCATTTGATCTGTTTAGTGAATATCAGATATCAGTTGTATCACATTCACGATTCATCGCCTCATTGTTTTTCTCGCTTATTTTCTTGTTAGATTAGTCGATTTTAATGGTAGTTTACTGCTGAAGATATCTCGGAGATTGCATGCAGAAAGACGAATTAAGCTTCGAAATCCAGTCAGTGGAAATTTCTGATGAAGCACGATTTCTGATGAAGGTCATTTTCAATGTTGCTTTCTGCGTTCTTTTAAAATTTTCGAATCAGAGCAAACGTAATTTGTGAATTGTTTTCGTTATTAATCGCGCGGTTTGCGCTGATATTTTGGTCCATTTCTACTATTCAGAAGGAAGAATTCATTGCGTTTTAAACGATCATCACAGTACTCAAAATTATTCGAGTGTTACTTTTGGGCAATCAGTTTCTTTTTTCAAGAAATTGATTCAGTGTTGTTTGCGTTTATGTGCCAGAAATTTTCTAAAGCAGATTTGACTTACGTTGACTTCATTCGAAATGATTATCATTTGTGACGTGTTGGGAGGGAACGTGTAGCATATCTGCACTGTTCCAGATTTTTTCAGAATTCGATTATATTCAAATATTGGTCTAATCTTTGTCGTATTGATAAAAATTTTTTGAATTTTAAATTGCTGTGGACTGTATTAGTGAAATTTTGACCAAAATTTTAGTTCACATTCGACGCATTAATCTTCCCTTTTTTGATAGGTGAAGCTCAATGAATGAGTTATTTCTTTGTTGTTGTCGTGGTATCAGTTGATATTCGCTACGTAGATTTTCTTCTGGTTCTTTATGTGACATTCAACGCACGAATTCTTGTCAGTGCCTTTCGAAGTGAAAGTTCGGAAATGCATCGTGATAAATGGCTGAATAGACCGTGTCATGGTAGACGGTAACAATTTTTTTCAGGAGCGCATCTGAAAAATTGATGTCTACTGATTTTCACCGTTGCACTGTCTCACTAGGGAAAACAAAATGAATGAACATTCCATTTTTGTTTTTTAATTTGAGAGTGCAACGATGAGAATTGAGAGAAATAATTGAAATTGAGATTGAGTTTGAAATTGAGAAATCGAGAGAAATGAATTCATTCAGGAACATTCAATGGTGAGTTCGAAAAAAAAAACATACAGGCATGTGCAAGTTTTTTTTTCGCTCCTTAGCTGTGCAAATACTAAAAGATATCATTGCATATCATGATCAATGACGAATTGTGTGGCATTTGAAAACGTTTTCATAATTGTTCAAAAATGGACGATAGCTTTGATAAAGCAGTTACAAATTCTGCAGCAAAACAGAACTGCAGCAGCATTCTGCAGCAAACAGAGCATTCAAATATTATTCACAATTAACACATTTTACAACAATTTTAGAAGTGTTCTCCGGTGAGAAGGCAGCAATTCAGTGTGCATCCGATTCGTGAACCATTTATTGTCTGTTATTATTTGCGTACGTAAGTCACAATAGAGGTGAGTCGAGTATTATCGCAGAGTTATAGCGTTATCATTGTCATCATTAGTACATAGTTTTATTTCCTTTGTCAGTGTGTATCATTATCAATACTATCACAATGACAACTACAAACGAATATGACTGAGTTGAGTTGTTCACAGATAACGGCATATATTAAACAAGGCATGTTTCCTGTTTCTTCTGAAATATTCGACTCATTTACATTAGAGAGTGAATTAGTGATGATTCGTTGAATTCGAAATTTCGAAACAAAAAAAAGAATTTATTGAAATCCCTCTTTTGCATGGCATGAAAAGTGTAAAGGTTGTTCGAATTGAGAGACACTAAAATTACTCGTTTTATGTGGATAAAAATGCATTTGTGAATTGCGCTAATATGACTAGACCCCCAAAAAAAAGCAATTTAAATGGGTTCACAGCATCAAAAATCACTGAAATACACTGGCTCACTAAAAATCACCGACGTTTTTGATCAAAAATCAGCAGAAAATGTTTTGTGCTACGTGAACAGAAAGCAGTATGTGATTACCTTAAAAACAATAAATTTGAGCAAAAAATGATAAATGGCCAAATAGTGGTAGCTATGATCAATAAAAGTGGATTTTGAGGGAGTAGAGAAGAAAACCACGAATTGGTCTTGACCTGAAAATGAGCGATGATGCGATCGACCGACATAGTTCAGTGGAGGATGAGTGAAGGAAAATAATTGAACTGATGAATGATTCATGCACATCTAAGTCAATGAAAAAAACTGTAATAAAAAATGTAACCCTCAAAATTGGATTTCGAGTGGAAAAAAAAAGTTCGTAAAACCTTGACGAATTGATGATAAATTCGACAGATAAGTCGAAATTGATGAGCATTACTGGCTTCGATTTGTTGCAGTTTTCGGTTCATAAAGTGCAGCTTTTGATTGAACTGCAGTAGCAGTGAATAAGTGTTGGTTTCCTGAAACGAGTTCGTAAATCATCAACAAACAGCATCTTGGGTGTGATACGTTTTCAAATGTTTTCGATTGATCTTGATCAATTATTGAGAATGCTGCTTGATGAGGGATACTAAAAGAAAGAACGCTTTTTAACTATTCGTCTACCATTTCAAGTATTAATACGATTCGATGTGGTCATCTTATCCCTCAACAGGTACTTCTGCAGTTAGATCAACAGGTAGAATAAGACACTATAAAATGCCTTGCAACGAGGTCAAGGCGATAAGATATTTTGACTACAAAAAAAGGTTCTGTCGATAAGAGTTCGATGATCATCGCTAGGAATTATGTTGCAGAGTGGTTTCGTTTTGATTAAGCGAAATGGAGTCGGTGCCATATTTGCTGTACAATAATAAGTGACCATACATTATCATCAACCAATTTCCACTCTCCATTCGAATCACTACTGTCTGCCGACGATAACTTTTGCGTTCGTTCTTCAACTGTTAAACTCAGTGGTCCGCTAGTTCTGGGTTCACCTAAAAATGAACGTTCAAAAATTCAAAAACAACTTCTCCTTCGCATTAATACATTAATGTGAAACGGCATACTGCCATTAGCTTCCAAGTGACTTGCGTCTAAAATTTCAGTCGATAGCACATCAGATTCATTGCACAACAGATGCGTGCGTGTACATTCAAGGTAACAATGATTTGAAGTGTACAATTAATAGAAAATTAACCTTTCTCATCTGAAGGTATTCCCGCAAAGCTGCAATCATCACTACTCGGTAACTGCGAAGTTGAACGCTTGGATGGTGTAGCCATTGCTTGACTTGTGAAGCTGATGGATTGTTGATGTCTGAAATGATGTGCTTTCATGATTGTTATTTCGTTAACTGTTCATTTGAAGCATTCATCATCAGCAGTCCTAATTTCATTACTAGTTCTTAGAATGTTATCATCTGAAACAGCCATCATACGTGTAGATTATCAATGAATTTTAAGTGCATGAAAAGTGCTAATTGGCTCAACTGAACACAGTAAACAGATGTGTCCGAAAAGTACACATCGGAAAACCTCGATCAACACTTTAACAGCGATTTTACTCCGACTGAAATGATAACATTGCATGTTATCATATGCTTACAATGAATGTTAAAACACAACTGATAAGATGGACTCAGCAGCGTCTTATCTATAACATTTTCAACAGTTCTTTGCTCTCTGTTTGCATTCAATCGAAATTGAAGAACTTATGAATAGCCATTTTGAAAGTTGAATTTTGAACATTCTTATTGCTCAATAGACCCAACTTTTTCACTTCTTCTCTTTGTTCAGTGAGGAAATTCCAGAAAGTAGATTTTGAAGGTTGATGCTTCACATTAGACCTGTTTTAGAATATTGTCATTCTTTATGCGCGAACGCGGACTGAGATGTCTTAAGAGAATTCTCATAATCGATACTTGATAAGCTGGAGAACCTTCACATTTATGTACGCTTTCGTTTAACTTTTCAATACTGCTTCGCTCACATCTGATAATAAGTTGGAAAAAAAAGATTGCACTGAAGAGTCACTCATCGTCAGACGACATTCGGAACCATCAGGAAACGTGACAAATAAAATCGGGAACCGTTTTTTGCTTGTTTTGAACAATGAAAACTCGTTTCCAATCGAACAAACATTAATGTTCAAATAAATTCAATTCCATCAAGATGTAAAATTTTCATCGTTCTAGAGACTGATTTTGTTGTTAACTAACACCAACAAAAAAATCAATAAATCGAAAGACTGTTGATCACTGATGATTGCTCACCAACAGCATACATGCTAATAAGCTTTCCCAGCTGTTCACTAGCACATGCTAGGTTTTTATTTGGATCATTCACATTGCTCAGTTGCGTTGTATTGATGAGATGATCGGCTGCAATACCCGTGATCAGTTGCAATACTAATAAGACAACACTGTAGATGGACTCAGTGCTCATCAAGAATCTTACATCGTCATTTTACATCTTTGGAAAAACACCTTCATCTCTCACTTACACCTTTGGAAAAACATTTGAAACAAAAAGCAGCTGATATCTTATCAGCAGCACTGACGCCCATTTGATTGCTTGTTTAGCACCTTTTCAATAGACCAAACGTGCAAAAGTGCTTTTCTGCGATCGAAGCGCTGAGGATGATGATGACTGGAACATGAGCCTGTTACCTGCTTACACTAAAAAGTACTTCTTATGCTTTGAAGTTCCGTTCCCTTTTCGATAATCTTGCAAGCCATCACTTATTTCCCTCTTACAATAATTCATTATTTCCATGCACGACGTCAGAAGCAACTCAGATAATTATTTCTAGAACTGCATTCATCCACTGCAGAAAAATATGAATCTCACAAATCAGTAATAAATTCTATTATCGGTGAATCGGTGAAGAAAAAGCATTTGTTGGCGATAAAAAATATTGAAATTTATCAACAAGTTCATTGATTAATGAAAAAGGAAGATGCGTTGAATATTCGAGAAATTGCCTTCGATACGAACGGAGAAGCACCCGTTCCATCAAAATGATAGTTAGATTTTTCAGTTGTTGAATATAAATCTGCACTATGCCATGAAACAAGTGCATAAAGTCTGCCATTTTAGATATCCATTTTACTTCTACGATCAATCATCATGAAAGGATTCCGATAAGTTCATTGATGCAATTGAACACGATACTTTCAAGCATTTCAGTCATCAATATCGCGCAAAATGTTGCCATTAATTGCGGAAGTATTACACCGGTTGGAAGTACATTCATAAGTGATTGAAGAAGTGCAAATTGCAAAAAATTTTTGAAAAGCGATATCAAAGAGTATAAGGAATGCAGGAAATCAATCATGTGAACCCGATAAAAGCAACATCAAATGCATATGTTTTGATCAGTTTTGATTACCAGCCATCACATAATCCATCTGAATAGATCCAATATCAAGCTTTGACAATGCACAGTTGAAGGTACTGAAGAGTTCAGATTAGTGATGTTTCTATTCCACATTATTGAAAACTGTTCTATTCTGTTCTATTCCTCTCCAAAAACGACTCTATTCTATTGTATCCTGTAAGTTCCTCGTTTGAGACCTGTTCTAATCTAATCTATTCTACCCACTTAAACTGTGCTATATTCTAACTGTTCTATTTTGTTTCGTCAGTTAGAAAAAAAGTGTTAATTAGGGTTGGAAACGTGGTGTTTTAGCATTTGCAGTGCAAAATGGAGATTATTTCGGGTTAGAGAAGACTGTCCACGCAGACAGTTGACAGCTTTTGACCGTGATGATTGAAGGAAAACGGACGGCTTCGGGCTCTGGTAACCAGCATCACTGAAGAACAGAGGATTCCCGTTTCCTGTCAACAGTGCGGTCAGAAACTGATGCACGGTTTCTCGTACTAATGAGTTCGGATTGAATTGATTCGTTCAATCGGATTCAAATCCTCCAAGCATAAACTTTTATAGGAGGCGTAAAATGTAAACAATGTCTGTGATGGTTTGCTTCGGGAGTTTAGGGTACGACCAACATTTGAAAGTAGGGTGTTCATTTGGAAACACAGTCGCATCTTTAGTTTTTTCTTGAGCGAATTCCTCACAAAGTCTTTGACAATTTTCAGAATTAAGTACGATAACTTGCCCTCGATGAATTGCTTCGTCTCTCATTGATGGCCTTTCTTCTCTCCCTAGTAATACTGAATATGATGTTTTTAAATGACAGTGGTTATAACAGTAATAATAAATAATAACATTAATAAATAATAATAACATAGAATAATAATAAATAGTAATAAATAATAATAACAGCAATAATACAACAATGGTAATCTATCTCACTGCAGTATTCACAATGGACAGTTTAGGGAACAGCCAAAATCTATTTAAAACTGTTCTATTCTATTCTTTTGGCTCAAAAAAGCCTCTATTCTATTCCAAACTGTTCCTTCCTTATTTGCGAATTGTTCTATTCTATTCCTTGGAATAGAAGAGGAACAGGAACTGTAATAGAGACATTACTAGTTGAGACTGTTAAAATCCAAATGCCTTTTCATAAACGACAGAAAATATTGAATGTAAGAGGGATAAAATTTCGAAAGAGAAAGGTTGATTTTAGAAGGGATCGGTAATATAATAAATACAATTGAGGTGGTTTCAGTGATGAGCAGCAAACCTTTGGAGTTGTTTCGCGCAAATTCGTTTGTCAACAATGCGTAATACATCTTCGTAAATGGCATCATGCTCGCTACTTGATTCATCCTCATAAGAACTCATCGATGCCTCATAACCACCATCTTTCAATAACTTTTTAACACACATTCCGTTGAATTCTCTTTCTGAAAAATTTTCAAAATGACTATCAGCAAACACTGATTGCATTTGCGCAGTTATTATTACCACTATAATAATCGCTTAAAAATCTAAAAGAAGATCACTGATTTGCGCAGTTATTGTTTAATGGGAACCAATCCGTTTCACTTAGATTCTGATTTTGCACACTCATATTCATTCATTTATTAATATTTATTTTCAAATTCATTTCTACATGATGACAGAAGCAATTCACTGAAACGAATCGAAATCATTTCAATGGGTTTTTACCAAAGTGAGGTTTTATTGGCTGAAAGAAACACGAGGTGGTTTTTTCATTAACAACAAATGGTAAAAACAAGCAATGATAGAAATGGAACTATCATTTATGGTTTTTGAAGCTTCTCTTACTGTAGTGACACACATGAACAGGAGTGCGTGCACGGCACGTAACGTAATAAAATAATATTCATCATTCTGTATAATTATTGCTGCGTCCTTTATTTCCTACTATGACGTTTTTTTTTTTTGAAATTCACAAGATGAATCATGATTGAATATTGAATGTGAACGTGGTTACATATGAACAGCATTACATATAAAAAATTACATATAAACAGCAAAACTGGATTGAGACTCTAAAAAAGCGATTGGAATATTCAGGGAGTCTGATTCGTGAACCGCCAACTAAAATTTTTTGTAATCACTCAGATGAACATTGGCATACATTGTTCTTATGAAAGCACTTCAGCGATAAATCATTTCGATTTATTGAATCAACGAACGCCATCTCCATGAAAAACTTCACTTACCCACAAAATGCTTAATAGCAGTTGTCATCGCACTCCAATAAACAGTTGACCCCATGCAGGCATCTATTATCATACTATTACAAAGTTGGAATGGAATTGAGCGAATAGGAACGATTGCTGCGCATTGACATGCCATAAGTTAGTGTGGTAAGAATCTGGTTCGCCAGATTTAATCACATACCACATCTGATCGTTACCTCTTATCGAGAATGAATATCACCTGGTGCATTCCGATATGTTCGATTTTTATTTGATTATTGGTTTTGACTTTTTATTTATGATTTGAGTTTGATTTTTCTCCTTGAATGTTCCATACGTGATGGATTTCTCTAGATGTTGAGGTTGCGATTGGTCAGATATCTAAAACCCATTGAAAAAAACACACAAAATGATCCATCCTATTTTTCTGCAGCAAAGTATTTCGGTGTAGAATACTGATAGATTTCCTATCGGTCAGGATCTGCTTGAAGTGAGTGACACAAAACATCTACCGAAGCACCCGAACAGTGAGCTTATAAACCGCCTCAATACGGAAGTTTAATGAATTCCTTCGGTTATGTAGAAATTGATCGATGATGACCGGAGAGCAAGTATCTAAAGATAATTATACGGCATGATTAAGTGACTCAGGTTTAGCGCATACTTTTAGAGGTTTAGCTTTAACTCTGAAAGTAAACGTTATCTGCGGAGAACTCACATACTTTTCTTACAGCAGAAAGTTTCTACTGGTAGCAAAAAGTGTGGAGAAAAGCTGAAGAAAACGGCTAACTCAGTGGTTCTCATGACGCTATTGTAGTAGTTTTTTTATTTATTTGAATCATCAAACGGCATCGCTGTCCTTTTTCTTCCGTTTTCTATTTACGTGTAGCTCTTCTAAATTGGGCCACTAATCAGTTCGCATCACTCACATCACAGATGAATTCATGGGTCAGTTTTCGATTTAGAACGAAACATCGAACGTAAAAACCAAGTGGCAAGATTGAAGAAATCCGTTTGAGCTGAAAAGAGGCAAGCAAAATCGCATCAGTGCTCCAGCTCCTCAATGGAATCATCTTGGCCAGGCGATCTTCTACTTTTTACAAAAGTGACACTTTGTTTGGTATGAAGGTCGAAATGTTTTATGAGAATCGCTTAGAATATGATTTCATGTTTGGGCAGAAGCTTGAAAACCAATGTTTAAAGCATACAAAATCATATCGTCTGAATGTAAATACGTGTTTCCTTAGGGCATTTTGGTACTTCTGGTATACTTTAGAAAACGATTCTTCAGCGAATCTCTATGATTAAGCATATATTGACCAATGGTGATCGAGCGATCAAATACACAGAAATAAGCGGTATAGTGATATCGAGCAGCTGCTTGGGATGTCTCTTGAGAATTAGCTACAACTCTAGAACTACACATTACTCACCAGCAATACAGTATGAGCATTTTTCTGATTGACGAGACTTTTGTTACTCAACGGTCCTGATGAATGTTGGAATTGGTACGTAGAACTGAAGTACAATCAGTCAAAACCTAAGATTTCCAAACATACTACCCAGTGTCCAATATTGCTTACTTTTAATATGACCAGTAATGGTGGTTTGAAATTGGTGAATGTATCCGCATATTCATAAACAGTCTGACTGTGCAAATGAAACAAAAGGGAGAAAATTCGATTGATTAGAAGATTTTCATTGGTAAAAAGTGAAGCTGTTACATATAACTATCACTTGAGCCCGTAAGAAGTGTTAGAGGAAGTATTAGCAGTTAATTGTGTGAATACATTGTGATAATCCTTTCTTTCTACTAAATTTCGATATGCTGTACTCATGCTTCAATTGTTCCCATACATGGTTAACGAAAAAAATTCCAATGATGCACTGCATTTGTACCTTATTGTCAGTACGACTACTAATCACATATCTATGCAAAATTCGCCTAAACATTCGTAAATGGAGCATTGCTTTTGCAGAAAAGTCAGTTTTTAAAAATGTTATACACGAAATTAGTGAGTGTGCTGTAATCATGAAATGATGGTATGCATTCATTTGTAAATTACTACAACAGTATGTTTTCACATCGATCGTTTTTTAACTGTTTTCTTTCGACATGATAGAAGGTTCTTTTTCTAATTATTCTGTTTTCGGCATTTTCACAATCAGATAAGACGTTTTTGAATATTAGAAAAATGTTCGTGTTGAGAGCTTATTGAACATCATGTTCTTGGTTTTTTCAATCTCATGCTGATCTTATCTACATAAAGATTTCTTGTTTGATGAAGTGTCCTCTCAAAATGGACTGTTTGAAGGTGTGCAAAAATGATGATTCAAAAAACATGGTTGCTACGAGTAATAAATCATTGAGTATCGCCATAACGATGTCTATCTCTGATATTTAATCGTTGTAAGAGTAATTGATAAGGTGAATAGTGGTGTGATGATTGTTTGATATCATTCATTTGTGATCATTATGGGACAATAAAAAAGAACATCGATTGGAACACTTGATTGGAACCTCTAGAAATCATTCGGAGGCAATTCAACCTCGTCCAGCTAAGCAGCAATTTGGTTTAAGCTTACGCGTTATGGCTCGAGCTTCGACTCCAACTTACGCTCAGAGAGAGAATGAATTAACTCAACACCGGTTATTCTGCACTTCGGCGATGGTGTTCATCTCACCAGTTCTTTGCGAGTAGGGTGTACTTGGTGCAATGCATTGACTGTTATTATATCATTAGTGCCGATCGAGTGTTTGTGGAAGATTACTATTGTTGAAGGAAACTAATTTGATTGTTTTAATTATGACAATACAGATTCGTATGATAATTCCTTGTTGATACAGTCAAATGATTGCGTTTAGTAAGGATTCATCCAAAATTGTTGGACTGATTGTGCGACATTTTGGCAGAACATCAGCATAGTGGCACCTGAACGTAGTGCGTTGCGTGTGCGTTTGTTGTTAATCGATTGGCTGAGTGGCTTTTCGTTGAAGATTTCTGCGGTTTTTGTGCGAGACACTGAGTTGGAAATAATCCTATCGATCGTAGTGACATGAAAGGAGAGCCTTTGTCAATCCTTATTACGATCAGTCACGTTTTTAGTATCTGTTGAGAAGTTTTGGTCATCGAATATTTCGAGGAACACTTCAGGATATGTGCATTGAATCAGGATTAACATAAATTAGACATATTATTATGCGATGTTGAATGGCGCTGACCGATGATTTCAGTGTTATTATGTGCATCGGTGTTCAGTTGTGTTTCGCAGGCAACGTGTAAGTATTGACTGAGTGTTTATGATAATAATTGGATTGATTATCTGTTAGGTCTTGTCGTAATCATGCAAAACATGCTGTCGAACTATGTGCGGTTGCGTGGTCTGCCATTCTCGGCGAAGGAGGAGGATGTCCGCAATTTTTTAGAAGGTTAATTTTGTCTGTTTTTCTTTCAGCTCTGAAAATTTCAGCGAAAAGTCGAGATCCAGCGCAAACCCTAGACCAAGATTTCTCGTTGCTACTCCGTCAATTGTTTACGACAAATTTTTGAATGCTTTTGAAAAAAATTGTTGAAGCGCATCTTAAATTTATTGCTCTTGAATTTCATTATTTTTCGATTTTGATCATCATCATAACAACTTTTATTCCGATCATTGATGGATGCATTTGTTATTGATTCCTAAACTTTTGATTGATTCAGGACTGTATGTGCGCAGTGTGACGTTTACGTTAACGGCGACAGGTCGTGCGAGTGGCGAATGCTATGTGGAACTATTGAATACGGAGGCGGTTGAAGAAGCGAGAAGGTTCGATAAAAGAGAAATGAGCAATCGATATATTGAAGGTATGCACTTTGAATCGTTTGTGGATTGAATTGTTCATGCTGCTAGATCTACGATTGATTGCACAACATTTGTCATTTCAGTTGCGGAATGAACTTTTAAGTTGATTCGAAGTCTTGCGTTCTTTCATCTGCTCAGCTGTGTTAGCCTTGTAAACTTTACTATGAGTTGTAAATGATGTGTTATAATGACGATTGGATTGTAAAAGTAGTTGTGATATCTTATGATAAAAATTCTGATAGTGATAATGATAGTATAATTTGAAGTGTTCTCGGTGAGTGAGAGTGAAGTGACCTGGATGCTTCGTCATGGTGTCATCAAGAATGCTGAAATGAATGCGAGTGGATTGGCACCTGCAAATAACTACGTTGTGCGTTTACGTGGCATTCCATTCAGCGCTACAAGTGCAGACATTAAAGAGTTCTTCAACGGTTCGACTTCATTAATTGATAGTTTCATTCATCGATGACAACAATCCGCTTGTCTCATTGTTCTGGCTCAAACGTGTTTGTTTTTCATGTGACTCATCCAATTTGTGGAGAGTTCACACTTTCAGCTTCGACGATTTGGATGTTTTGGTTGCAGTATCGCAAAGTCGAACTCAGTCTTGTTCGAATATAGTACCATTTGTAAACTGTTTGTATGCGTGAAGAAATAGCCATAGGAACACAAGTGAATTAGTTGACGTTGCGCATTTGTCATTAGTGAGCATCAGCTTTTCATGCTTTTTGCGTCAATGGAGCGGTTGCTGCTTTATGATAGAGTAGCTGATAGGATATGAGAATGATCACAAAACGATCAGCATCAGCTGCGATAACAGTATTGTTTTGTGATGGTACAATGAGGGATTTGTAGTGTCTGCGCAGTTAATACCACAATTGAAATCCATTGACCGTTGACTCTTTTTCCGAATAATCGATGTGAGGCGTGCTGATATCTTGATGAATTATTCGTACGATTTTTTGGCCAGTCTGTTAAGACGTTTTTTTTGTAGTGGCTTAGGTAGCGTAATGTGGTAGTGTAATATGGTTAAGTTGATACTACCGCGGTAGGGTGATAATATTTATAATTTTTGATTTTCACAATTGAGCGGCAGTTTTTTTGTGCATTTATTATCAAATGGCTAAGCGTTACGTAACTGTGGCAGGTTGGTGGTGTTAACTGGAGAAAATTATTTGATATGCTGTTTCATATTTGTGGTAGCTGGGAGGTGGCTGCTAACCAGTCTATCAATCCAGTCCCGCCGGAGGTGGTGGTTTTAATTGGTGCACAGGTGGTTTTATTGTTGGGATATAGGCTTGGAAGTGGCTGACGTGGTAATCGACAAGGAGCCGGGGGGACGCCCTTCTGGGGAGGCTTTCGTACGTTTGGCCAGCAAGCAGCACGCCGAGATGGCACTCGAGCGAAACAGAAAGAACATGGGCACGAGGTATGTGGTGTAAAAATGTATGATGATGATACGGGATAAGATGAGATCTTTTAGTGCATAACTGAATTTTTGCGTTTGAATTTTACTGAGTTAATTGAGGATTTTTTGCGCTCGATGATAGGCACTGAATAATTTGCAGTTGATGTATGATATTATACTTGGTTGAAGTGATAACTTGTTTTGTTACCGTTAAGTTTGCCTCTTGATTAACTTATCTGAACACAATAACGGTAAACACAACGATAAGATATGATGGTGCATCATATCAGACTCGCTTCATCACCTAAGTCCATCTTCACAGTGCCCGATAATCTCAACATCAACAGCTTGAACTCTTCAACTTCTTTAGCAAACGCCACTTTCAGTTGATCTGTTTGTTATTTTCCTATATCGTCAAGACTTTTCGTATTTTCTAAAATTTCATCACATTTAATGATATTTGCAGTTGCCTTCATGTCTTTGTTAAGAGTGTGTCTTGCGGATAGAGAAGTGGAACGAATGGATTGGACGTTGTTGAATCGCATCAGATTTGCTTGTAACGGATGAATAAATTTATTGTGTTTATTAAGATATGTGGAGGTGTTCCGCAGCTCGATTGATGAGATGGACAATGCGCATTATAACGCAACGGCTGGTCGAGGAGGCATATTCCCGCCACCGAAGGGTGAACCAATACCGTTACGCGGCCTGATGACTGCAGGTGGTGGTGGTGGTGGCTACAGAGAGAGGTTGGAACAATTTTTTTGTGCGTTCGCTTATCTTCACGTCAAGAATCAGCAGCCAAGTGGAGTAGCATTTTGGATGAGTTTCTTTCATACGGACCGAAGAAGAAGGAAAGAAATGGGAACACATGCTTGTATAATGGTTGAATATTTTAGGTATGGTGGCTATGGTGCGGGTGGTCCAATGCGAGGACCAGTGAGTCGGGGTCGTCCAAGTCCATACGAGTTGCCATATGATCGATATTCACGATATGGTAGCAGTAGTGCTGCTGGTGGTTATGGAGCCGGGGCGTACGGTGATGATCCAGAATTCGATGACGAACTTTCGACGAAGGTTTATTTGCGAGGTTAGTACGGATTTCCAGTTCGACTGGTTGTTTCCGTCATGAATTCGAGTGATTAGGAAAAAAGTGTACTCGTGATACTGATCTGTGGGTATTCCGTTAGCATTAGTCGTTGTTAATGAGCTTCTGATATATTATTCACCGACTGATTCCTCTTACAAATTGTCATTCATACTTATATGGTGGTTGCAGGCTTGCCATATAACGCAAATGCGGGCGATATTGAAGACTTCTTTAAACCTTTGACTTGTCTCGATATCAGACTTGGTTATAATGATGATCGTAGACCGTCCGGTGATGCGTATGTTATATTTCCAACAATGGCTGAGGCAAGAGATGCGTTATCGCGGAACAAAAAGTGTATTGGAACTAGGTTGGCTCTTGACAATAATTTCTTGTTTCAGTCTTCAGGATTTATTCACATCTGTTTCATTCAATGAAATATTTTGTGAAATTTCTTTCGTTTCTATGACAGAAGATTTTAGCGATTCTCCAAATCGAGTTTATGATTTGGTGATTAATTTGTTGACTGAATTTTCATATGATTCATAATAAACAGTATGAACTTTAAAGGTATATCGAATTGTTCTCTGGAGCTAACGTCCCCCCACCACAGCGATACGTAACGTATCGTCGAATTGGAGGTACAGGTGGTGCAGTAGGCGCTTCGTATGGAGGTGGGCGGTTTGGAGGCGGATTGGGGGCTGGAGGGGCTGGACCGTCTCCATTAACACGGTCATCTGGTTACACATCATTCGAAGGTTGATTTCTATTAATATCGCATTTGATTCGGTTTCGCTCTTCATCACTTGTTTATGGGAACTTCATCTTTGTCGAGTAACGAGCTTCTCAGTTATTAGTTGGCCACTTATATTTAGTTGAACGAATTTTGATGGGAGATATAGTCAGTCGGTTTCGATGGAAGTACAATTATAAGAATTTATGGCTTTTCGGTCAGTGAAAATATTTGTAAAGTATCCATGACGAAACGCGCTTGAATTTTTTGTCAATTATCTTCACTTTGTTCGATTGATTGTTTAAATAAAACGATTTCAGATGACGATTACGGTTACAGCAGCATAGGATACGGTAGTGGACAACAGGTATTCTTTTCGTTTACTGATTCATTGTTGGGTTGTTATTCCATGATTCTGAGAAACGGTTTTATTTGAGCAATTGTCATATTGAAATTCGAGGATAAATTTTTGTAATCTCTGAAGGTGTTCTGTGCAACTGATTTTATGAGTAGTAATTCGTCGATTCACGGACTGAGTAATCCTGTCGTTGATTATTAAGCCATGTAAAACGGCTTATTACAGTAAATTGGTCATTCAAATTAGCTTAGGTAGTTGAATTGCATATCTCGATTGGTATTTAAACTCTTATTAGTTAAATAGACTGGAGATATAGGTGAAACAACTAGATTGAGTTTGCAGTACTACAACGACGAATATGAGGGACGTCAGTCTGGAGGTGGCTACAGTCGTCATTGGGGTGGATCGTCGTCAGTTAAGGCTGCGTGGTGAACGAATGATGCCCACGCACCAAAATACCTCTTCATTATCAGCATCCAGACATGATTGTATAACATCCACCGTATTCCCTTTATTATTGCCATCATGATGAAACATTCTAAAACCTCGCTCATCTGTGCTTACTATAAGTCATTACTGATGAGACTTTATCGAGTATTCGTTTCGAGATGAAATCGTATCACACTATCGGTATCCTACCTTACAAACTATTTCATAGTTCTCTGGTATCACCTTCAACATCAAACAAAGCGCGCTACATTGGATCTTTTGCGATTATGTTGCTTTGTTTTATTGTCTTGATATCGTTTTTGTTGTTGTTATTGTTATTATTATTATTATTATTAATTGTTGACCTATTTCGTTTAATTGGCTGATTCACCATATATTATGCGTAAGAAATTACCGTAATTTAAGCGTCGTTCGTTTCGTTCAGTACACATTCATTATCAACTTGTATTCATATTACTGATTTATTTATTCATTTATTTTGAAGATATTACCATGTGAATTGTTAGAATGTTATTTTAATTGTGGCATTTTTATGAAACGAATTTTGTTCATTTGATCGAACTGTGGAAAACAAACGGTATTGCTATATTTTGAACGATACATGCCGTACATGTGTTCATCTACTGATGTTGCGTTGTGGTGGAGGACAGAACTTCTTTGTTCATGTTTTGATTATTTGATTTATTTTTAGCGTTATTCTTATTCATGTGATTATTGACATTATCATCCTATTGTTATTGAGTGATTCATCATCACATAAAAGTTGTTCTCGAATACGGTCTCATTTCATGATTTGTTTGAATGCTTGGAATAGTGCGTTTGCCCTTTTTGTTGTTCTGTAGTTGTTATCCATATTTTATTCAGTCCAACAGCTGATAACTGTCCGTTAATCAAATGCATTCTTGTAGTTGTGTTGCAACGTTCTGTTTTCGTCACTTCTTGTTTGCAAATAATCACATTTTCAATTAAACGTTTCATAAGTTCTTATTTTTAACGATGGATCTGATCTCATCATTGTCATAATCCCATCGGACTGTTCATTGTTCTAACCGCTGAAAGTTTCAGTGAAGCTGTTGAGAATGAAAAATTTGCGCAAAGATTAGCAAAAGCGTCACTAATTTAGCATAGTAACATCCGCTTCTCAAGTAATATGTATGTTTTAGGAGCATCACGTGAAATAATCATTGATTTTGTGTTGTGGTTGTCGTGAACAGTTGAGTTGAGTGCACCTTTCATTTGATTTGCAATGAAGGTATTAAAAGGTGTTTGAAACTTTAACGGCATTAAGTATTACATCGCACTTCAATATAGTTCATTAAGTGAAATTGCTCTAATGCTGAATTTGTTCGAATAATGAGACTTCACTTAATTTCAAATGATGGAATATTGACTGTTTTGATGATTGCCGTCTTTTTTTGAATTGAATTAAAGTCGGAAAAAGAGGAAGTGACACAAAGTGAGAAGCGGTCAATAAATTTGGTCACTGTTGACGGAGACAGAATCTGTGTTGATATGGACGTGATTTCTCAGTCGAAAACGATTCGTAACATGTTGACAGGTGTTGTATTCACTACTCATCTTTGATAAAAACACTCAATCAGTCGAATTTGCGTGCTTATTGCACAGTACGTTAATATGAACATCGTTTAACAGATCTACTCATTGATCAAGTGGATGATTCTCAACCTGCATTCGATTTACCTGTTCAGTTACCGTCTAAAACTATGAGAAAAGTTGGTTCTTTTGTGCCATAAACTATCCCATGTTTAGTTGTCAATCACACTTACTGTTAGTAAACATTTAATTGAGCGATTGAAACGAATAATGCGTCAAGTATAAACTTCTTGATGCATTATTCGTTTCACATATAAATGAATATAAACATGAATAATATGGCTGATGAATAGTACGAATATAAAAATACTGATTTTTGGGATTGATAAGATGAATAAAATATGACTGATGAATATTTAATAGAGTGTTCCTGATGCTGTTGAACTCTTTCACCCTTTGAACAATGCATATAACCCAAACCTCTCTGCCATCAGCTAACAACAATCTATTCCATTTCTTAACGATAAATCAAATGAAAAACAGCGAAATCGATGCGCTATTGAAGAAGTTCGCTGTCAAGCGTCAGTCGATTACATAAAACGAATCAATCGATTTCTTACTTCTAAACAAGCATTTCGAAAGCTATACCAAACAACTGTGAGCACAAATCAGTCAGCAATAATTTGCCAATCTTGTTGATTCCCCTCTTGTGAGAATTGTTGATGACTTTTCAAGTATAGGTGTTGGATTGGTGTGAACACCAAGTGCACCTTTCACAAGCGGCGATTGACTCTGAGGAGGAAAAAAGTTGGCGAAGCAGTTTCCTTGAGCTGCCGAACTGCAACGATCTATTCGAACTTGTACAGGTCAGCCAGCCACCGATAGCCAACAGCGCGAATTTCTAGCGATTTGAAGGTTGATCGAATGACTGACTGCACTTCGAGAGAGCTGCACCTACCTTTTTGCTGGCAATTGAAAACAAACATTTGTGGAACAAATTTAGCAGATTCGTTAAGTTTTCGGAAATATAATTTGTTCATCAGCGCCACTTATGGTTATCAATGTTTTAACTTCGAAGTTCGGCGAGTTTTACCTGCCAACAGTTTATATGTATCATTTTTGAAGTGAGTTGATGTTGAAGGCAGCCAACTATTTGGACGTTAGTGATTTGTTAGCAGCCGGATGCAAGCAGATTGCTGCACTTATCAAGGGTAAAACGGTTGAGGAGTTACGTGAATTTTTCCATATCGAAAACGATTTCACACCCGAAGAAGAGGCTAAGGTATGAACACCTCTAATGTTTGTATATTGTTTGAGAATTCGATGAAGAAATTTAGGCGAATTTACCCTCAATGCGAAATTCTCGTAGTTTTGAAATGAACGCTAATCATAATCCCAAAGAGTGTTCGGGCTTTTTGAACATTTCTCAAATGATCGTCGATGTCCACAAAACTTTCAAATCTGTGATGTACGACGTTACGATGAACATTCAAAATGATTCTTGAAGATGAACCATTGTACTATATCGCAGTACATACAGTACGTGGAAGATTATTGATGTAATGAACGAAAGAATAATTTTTTGCAGGTAAGGGAGGAGAATGCATGGTGCGAAATGTAACGGGTGAAGAGGACTGCATCAGTCCACCAATGAAGTTCTCCGTGTTTCTCAAGAGATTTTTCTTTCCTGTAATATTGCTGAAAAAATTTTTGCACTCTGAAATTATTGCATTCGTTAGATCACATTGATTTGGTGTGATCACTAGTTGAAAGTATGCAAAATATCTTTTTATTAGAGTCGTAATTGTCATAAATTTGACTGCTTTTATTTGCCCGTACTGTGAAATTCCTTATAAGTATATGGAATGTGAAACGAAGAGGTTAAATGATATGTGAGATATGTGTGATGCAATGCAAATGGTGCTATGACAATGGATTGATTTACGATAAATTTTCTCTCATCTTACTGTTTTGAATGTCGTTTAATGAAGATTCGAAATATGTGAAAGACAGAGTGATCACACTGAAAGATTACGAAGAAGTTGTTTTCAATTGCTGCTTATCCCTTCAACTAATAGTCGTATGTTTGTTGTTTGTAAGCAATAACGCTCGGATTCATATTCAGAACTGATATCAACAAACAAATGGTGAATTCAAGAAGACAATCCGTTTCCACGATTGACGAGTTACGATAGCTGTCTAGAAATCAAAGAAGAAAAGAGTAAGCACTGAAATGATAGCTGTTAGGAATAATATACGTTGGATGAAAAAACATTCTACAGTTGCTACTCAAACTATCGAATTTGTATTTTTCGTTGAGCATTTTTACAAATGAGGATTTGAGTAGAGTGCATGTAAACATGTGAACGAAATGAATCTCTTTGATAACAGTTGATAATTGAACGAAACCCGATACCATCTATAACTTCGAAACGTGCCGGTGCACTCAAATGAGCAAAATGGTTCACTTCTGAACTTCATCACAATCAACGAAAAAACCAATCCATAGAATAGTTTATTCAACATTTCCACTATCGTAATAAAACAAAATTGCGATAGTTGTTCACTTCGCATAGGGACTCACTCACATGCTTCATCTCACGAAAAGAGGCTCGTAAAGCCCTGAAAATTCACATGATTACATCGGTATATTATAGCTGTAACGCACCATCACAACAATTGTGCAAATGTTCAAATTGCTGATCTTATGAGTGGTAATATGGGTCCGAGTTTTGAGAAACTGCGTTGAAATTTGTTAGAAGTGAAAACGGTTTTGATAGCATCGCTCAGCAGACGATTCCATTCATGGCAATCGTATGATGGAGAGATGCTGTTTCGAGTATTTGATGCAAAATGATACTAACTCGGCAGTATTCAGCGTCTAGTTTCCTGATCTGAGGCAACATACGAATCACTTTACTTCGATACGTTGAACTGTCCGAGAACGGATTCATCTCAAGATAAACGAGTACAAGACGCGGCAGTTCAGCAAGCTCCTCTACATCATCTAATATTTCTAACTGAAAATTTCGAAGTTGAAGATTAAAATTTTCGCGCTAATGTAAGTGAAAACGATTTTCAAAAATCAGTGGTTTCACCGTATTGATCTCTCACCTTATTACTTCTTGCCCAAAAATCAGTGAGATTCTTCAGGTGCCGAACTCCATCGATACGCGTCAAGAGATTGTGATTGAGATCGAGAATTTCGAGCTTCTCACAAGTCTCGAGTCCTTCGATTTTTCGCACTCCATTTTGCGACAGATACAATTCGCGGAGGTTTGGTAGTTTGTCGAGATGCTTGAATGATGAACGGTATTAGAATTGATGAGGTATAAAGTATTGAATTCGATTGAAATATTCACAGAGTGGGCAGTAACGTGCTTTAGAATCTCCTAATGCGATCCAATGAGCTGAGTATCGACCAAAAGGTACGCAAAAACTGACTACAATGCAAAAAATAATTGCCCGAAAAGACCAGTTCCAGTAATCAAGAAATACATGAACTTACACCTTAAATCTTTTTTTTTCAAAAATCTTTTGAAAAAAAATACACCTTTGAACTTACACCTTAAATCTTTTTCTATCACTTTTTTTCAAATCTAACGATAGGCAAATCAACGAATCTCCAAGAATGCTTCTGATAGAAAATTACGCCGCACAAACCTTTATTTCTTGAATGGCGTTTGCTGGAAGACTGAGCACTTGAATGCAAGTGAGATTGTCAAGATTTTCGATCTCACGAATTTGATTTGCCCCGAGGAAGAGACGTTCAATTTTGCTGTTTGCCGACAGATTCTCGATTTTCTTAATGCGGTTATCACCCAATTCCAAATACGTCAATTCGGTTAGCTGCAAATAAGTAGGGCAATTGGTTTAACTGACGGTCTCGTCAGGAAGATGGTCTTGTTAGGTCTAAGCTGATGGTTTAACAAGTCATCAGACTGGCGGGACTCCATGGAACATTTTGAAATGAATTTCAGATCGGTTTTAGGGCGATAATAACACAAATAAAATCAGTTATTAATGACAACATTGTTAACCTCTGATAATCCCTCAATTTTTTCAAGCTTGTTGTGTACGAAAAACAGTTTCTTCAAATTTCTCAGCGTTGAAAGTCCTTCGATTTTGGTGATTCGATTGAACGACAGATCTAACACTTCTAAGTTCACTAATGCTTCCAGATTTTCAACTTTTGTGATCTGAAAGCAACACAAAATAATTTTGTGTAGAAAAAAACCACAAATATATCGCTCATACATCGTTGCTTTACGACAAACGAATTGAGGGGTGCAAATTGCCTTTGAAAAATTTACCGTGAGGTAGTGAGCATAACTAAAATAATGAATTTTCAACGGATCGGCATAAATATTTATTGCAACTGGTTTTAACGCAAAGCTGTGAACAATTACTGGATATCGAATGAAACTTTATGTGAATTGCAGAATTAACGAGCATATCATTTCAGACTCTATTTTCTAATGACAACGGACTTTTCCACAATTGTGCGATTAACAATCTCATTGAATAGTTTGGCGATAATGCAATATATGGCTAACTTGATTATCGTAGAGGTCGAGTTCAGTTAAAGTCGTGAGATTTTGAAGATTTTCGATTTTTTTGATCAGATTCCATCGAAGACACAACGATTCAATGCATTTCAAAAAGTCGAATCCTTCAATCTTATTGATCCTTCGGCGAGTCAAATCAACCTCTTTTTCATTCGCATCAATCTGTTTAAGAAACATTGAATCAGATTATCGACATCAAGTAAGAACTAAATTCAAAAAACATAATCGACTCAAAATATATTCGTGTTAGCAGGTCGTTCGATTACCCAGTTCTTAGGTCGCTTAAAAATATCAGCAATGTTAAGTAGCAACGATAGTTTTTAGTATATAATATCACATTTTTTATTCAAATCGTTTTATTTATCGTTATCGGATATCGATTAGGCGCCGACTCCTGAAAAATTGAAGTTATTCGATCGAAATAACCTCAATCAGTTCCTCTTCTTGGTCTTCACTCTTAACACCACCAATATTTCGTTCCAATTCGTTGTCCTTTAGCACCTCAACATCCGCCATCGCCACTTCAAACTCGATCAACCAACCGGCTGATAACCAGAGCAGAAACACAAATCATTTCATTAGCAAGGAATTCAACTTATGACTTTCATAATTTTGCAAATTTTAGTTCTATTCAAATTTCCTCATCGCTGCGTAAATGGTGCGACTCATCATTGTTGCATTGTCTCTGATTGACATCAAAGAAGTTTTATTGTAGTTGCGATAGCAATGCGTTTATTGTGTTTCGTTGCTTGAATTCGTTATTACCTCAAACTGCTGAATGTTCGCGATTGGCAATGAAAGCCGGTGTCCTTCTTTTTCGAGAATCGACTTCACTTCGTTCGTTTCATGCATAAACGATATGGAACAGTGGTTCTCCCGCTCGGGTGCTCCATTAGGCCTTTTGATGATCTGGCAGGCCGCCGTTACCTCACCCCCTCCCTCTGAAACAGGAACTTACTGTTTCTACGTATAACATCAAAAACAAACGGAAAACCTCGTTTAGACATCCGAGTGAAAAATGCACCATAACAATGGAGTTCTATCATAACTAACAACTACACGAAATATTAATTTCCAACCCACTCCATTAGCCCCCTTCCCGACACTTCCAAATTAAGCAAAACGGATAATTTCACTCCTTATGAGAACCACTGTCCTATATCGTTGTGTTCCTCAATATTGCAATCGATTACGATTGCATGGGAAGCTATTGTCTCACTTTATGAAAAGCTATTGTCTGATACCCTCACTTCAAACTGATTTAGATGGTTTCTCATTCTTTTCAGACGTGTTGTATTCACTCTCATAGCTATTACATGCGAATATCGTTCTATTGATGAGTTTTTATCATTCACTTCGTCTCATTTCACTTCACAGTTCGAATCAACTTCTCATTCTGTAGCATATACTATTTATTGGAGTGTTGACAACCGAAGTCAACAATACAGCAATCGAATATTATTGCTCAACAATGTTCGACAGTCAAATGATCAATTATAGAGTGTATTTGATAGAATGAGAATCTCACTTTAATTGTTGAGTGAAATGAATGAGAAATTAGCAAAAGAGAATACTTTTGGTGATAAAAGCTATGAGAGCGATTGTAACAACAAGAAAAAGAATGAAAATCCTATTAAAACGATTGAAAACCTTGTTAGGCCCGGACGAGCTAACGATACTCAGAAAATGAGAGGATTAAGAGTGTTGCCAACTAACCATGTTTACATACCCGACTTATAAAACACCATCATTATGCCGTTCCATCATAAGATAACAACAGCTAGAAATACTAATTTCCCAACCCCCTCCATTACCCCTTGACAACTCCAAATTACTCAAAACGGGTAATTTCACCTCCTATGAGAACTACTGATATAGAATGTACTACTTGACCATAGATTGCATTTGGGTAAGGCCACTTTTTGCAACGATTTGAATCCTTAGGCGAAATTTTTATGAATCCGAAGAATTTTGCTGTTAAATCCCAGTAAAGTAATTGTATTTCTATTTTTATCACATTATATAGTGAAGCATCGCTGTTTGGTCTTCCCCATATTTTGGTCGTTTTGCATATGATCGCATGAACCTTTAAATATATTTTACGCATTGAACGTAACATTGTAATTGAAAGGTTTCAGCGTGAAAGATGCCATAATAAATATTTATTCTGAACATCCGCATCAATCATTGAGATACATTGGAAGGTGAAAAGAATTAGGTAGCAGAGAGATTTATTAGTAAGAATAGGTTGGTGGAATCGTACGAATTGATCGGTCACCACAGAAAATCACGTTCTTGATTTTCAGATAGACGTGTTCAACTAATATTATGAAACTGTATATGATATCATTTTGATAAATGATAAAGTTCGAAAATCACTTTCGAACTCAAATGATATTTCATTTTACAATGGAATGAATGATTGCGTTCATAATGAGGTTGACGCTGCAGATGAATTCATTGGAACGATGCAGTGCTTTGAAAAGGAAACGTTTTCACTGATTCGTTTATTAGCGATAAACTAGAATCGATGAAATATTCGTGCAGAACATTTGAATGAACGTTTATCAGACTGATTTTTGAACAAGTGATGTGGACACCGATGGAACGATAATGATATCAGAGAAAGCAGTCACACGCATGCATATATGCGATAAGCATTCAAAACTGAATGGTTTTGAATTGTTCAGATGATTTCATAACAATCCAACCATTGTTACTTAACGTCGAGAAGCTCACAAAGAAGTCATACAATCTTCATTCAGTCTAAATAATTGATCAAAAAGTTGAACAATAAAAATCTATCTGCAACCTTTTATTTCCAGACGACTTGATAGCTTGAAGTAGGGGATTTCCAGATTAAGAAATATTTATTGAAGTTAGCTAAGCATGATATAATTTCCAAATATGACTAATTTAATTGCTACCGAGCAATCACCATCAAAATTTCAGAATTCATCCAAAATTCTCAGTTATTCAGCACTTTGTCCTCTGTAGTTACCATTGCAAAACGTTTCTTTCTCGTATTTTCTATGAATGCTCACCTGTTCCCAAACCGTTTGTGTGATACTAAAGAGAATATTGATGACAAGTATTCGCCGACTTGCGTTGGACTTACGACGAGCCGTACTTATGACAAAGAGGTACAAAAATTTTTTAATTGTTGAAAGCGGTCAGAAAGAACATCTTATTCAGCAAAACTGTTTCCGATTCAACTGTTTCCGATTCACCAAAACCTACTTCTCAGTCTTCTAGCAATTCAAAACGAAGCTCTGAGCTCATTCGAGATTCTCAAAAGCTCATTAAAGTTGTGTTTTTTACATGTTATTCGAATGTTAATATTAAGGTAGAGTGGATGATTACTTCATGCTTTACGAGCAAACCGTTGAAACGAAATGCGTTACTGAAGCAAGCTTCAGGGTATTATTAATTACTGAGTAATTCCATATCAATTGCCTTACAAAGATGAATGTTTTGTGGCAGATCATATTTATGGTCAGACTTATGACCAAATCTGACTTACTTCTAAGCTCTCGGTCCCAATTATCTTCGTACGTCGGCGAATACCTACATTTATGTAGACAATATTATTCTATTGAAAATCACTGTATTGTTTGCTATTGTTACAATATGAATGAAACATAAAAATGTATTTCAAAGAAACATTAAGTGTTGAAATAACGCGATCGATCAATTATGTCTTCCTATGTCATCATCCGAAGAAACCTCCACTCATTGGAATGGAACGCAAACTGAGACGACGTCTGTTGGTGTCGATAAAAGCTGCTCGAGATCTTTTACCATACAGGCCACCTGAGAGCGGAATCATGGTTCGTTTACCGTAAATGCCACCTGAAACGATTCTTATCGAGCGGATACTCATTCATTGAGTCGTTGGAAACAAACCCTGCATGAAACACAATGAATGCCGACAGATCATTCGTGCAAGTATATGAGATTGCACCTCATGATACACTCTATTTACCATTTCTTTATCGACAAATGATATCAGCAATTAAGAGATGAATCTAGGGAATTGCTGAGCGAGTGTTAGATTCCGTGAAGTTTTTGTCGAATGTTGATAGTTTCACAACGAGCCAAATAAAATGAGCTAATGGTCAAATCACTTCATCAGGTGACAATTAGTCGTGAATGTTCATTTCGAAGCAATTTTATCCGTTGCGAAATGTTGCAATTATATCAAATTCACTGAATAAATTAGCTGCGACCGCGGTGCGGTTGTGGGATTGTTCGACATTTTTTCAAGTGAACCTGTGCTCGATATTTTTGCGATTTTTCTCGTTAAATGTGAAAAATCACAAACAAGTTGAACGAACACAAATTGTGTCGAAATGTGTCGAACACAAATTGAACATTGTTCTATTGGATTTTTTAATGAATAGATTCAAATTGGATATATTCATATGGCAATTATTGTAGACGATGTTTAAATGAGATTGAGCAATAAAGTGCAAAAGAGTTTGTATTGAATTGATAAGCGACAGTGAACCTTGTAGTGGAGTACGTGTCCTTTTCCCATAAACACCCCCAGTGAAGGGCACCCACTCAACTCGCTTTCCGTAAACACCGCCCGAGAATGGCAATGAAGCGTGTGATCGTTTCCCGTAAATGCCACCGAGGAATGGTAATGACGGTGATGATGACCTTTTGCCGTAAAGGCCACCTGATAAGGGCAATTGCGCTGCAACTATTCAACAATTTCATATTATCCTCTTTCAGATAGCCTATCGATACACAAAAAAAACACGATCACATTTTACCTCATTCACTTCAATTTGATTTGTGCTTTGGCCTTAAGCTGAAGTTTAGGCTGAATGGAGTCTGAACTATAGCCGTTTAACCAGCATCAGTTTTATTGGCGATCTTTTTCATAGACTTCACATCGACAATGATTCAGTTAGAACAATTGGATGATTTCGCAAATTGTTTTATATGAAAGCAAGACGTTCGTCACAACTTATGAACTATCAAATACTCCATAAATTTAGTTGCATTCAGAATGTTCAACAAACATTCAGCTAACAGCATTCAGAAGGCACAATAACCAGGTTGGGAAATGTTATTTTTTCAGCTCGAAAATTGTAATCACAATGCTCTGAAGAAATTTACAGATATGATTCAGTCATGCAAAATCTTCGTTAGCAACACAAAATTATCAAATTATGACAATAATGAGGTCAAAAGCAACGAGATGATCAAATTTCAATTCGCCAAATTGGTCTCAAATTCCGATAGAGTTTCGTTTTGTGTGCTTCAGTAATTGCTATCTTACTGAAAAGTATCAGTCGTTGATTGATACGTTGAGTTCAGAGAAAAATCACACTTTTTTCCCACAATGATTGCTCTCAGAATTGGATGAAACGGATTAGCTTGATGAGAAAAAATCGTGATAATTCAAAAATTGTGATAAACTGGTCCATTGAAGTAAATGCGACTTTTAAACCATTTTCTCGAAAGTGCTCAGAAAT
Source organism: Anisakis pegreffii (assembly GCA_035041965.1). Classification (NCBI taxonomy): domain Eukaryota; kingdom Metazoa; phylum Nematoda; class Chromadorea; order Rhabditida; family Anisakidae; genus Anisakis; species Anisakis pegreffii. Next base: position 133,049 of record JAPYMA010000120.1, on the reverse strand, counting down.
GACGATACCTTAGGGATTAATTAATCTCAATTATTCTGAGCGAAATGGAGAGGTCTAGATGAAGTAGCCTAGATGAAGCGGAACAATGAAATGCATGATGATTGGTAAAATTGCTCCACGAATTCATGTAATTTAGAATGACGCTTTGACCGATCAACAGCCTCAAACGATCGGTTTTCGTTTGATTCAAGCATGGATGCCACCTCAAAATTATCATTACTGCCCAATAGCAAGCAATCTTATCGCTCAGTTGACGTTTCACTTTCCGAACGATAATAAATCACTGAATTATGGACTGAGAAAACTCTGTTTTTTCTCCTGCAGCCTCGTATGATTTATTGATGCATACATTCGAGAATGAATGGTGTGGTGTGAATTCAGAGTTGTGCATAATTTAGTCAACGCTTTAATCTAATAAATAAAACGATTGTAAAGAATTCGCATTTGATTTATAATGAATTCGAAATTGACCGTCAATTTAGACGTCGCAGAACATAAACTTATGTGAATGTGTCACGTGGTGTACATGAAATACTTTTTTAGGGCTTGCAATAACGCTGCTGTATGAAAGCAATTTATTATGTACCTCTTTTCGGCATCAGCATATCGTCTCGCCAATCCAGTGATGATGAACGCTTTCCGTAAAAACCTCCGGATAATGGAAGTGCACTTCTCTTCAATGCCATTTCTTCCGACTGTTTAGTTTCTACATCGGAATATGCATCCATCGGAAGGTCACTCATAGGAGGCTCTGCAAAGAACGAACGATTAAGATGGACCGACAGAAGAGATAGTGTGCGAATGCATCTATATGAGAATAATTTTGATTTACGTATTTGAGTTGAACCCAAAGTGGAATTCAACTGCAAGTAAACTGCTTCAACCCCGGGTGCTATTGCCCATCAATAGGCGAGAACGGTGTGCGAATGAGCGATTCCGGCAGAAGGGATGACAAGTGGGCGAATTTTGATCGTATTGAGTTTTGTGTATTTATGAAAAGCAACTTTCGGGTATCTAGAGCACACCACCAGTCGGGTGTTTGACGCTACCACTGTGTGCAATATTTTTGGTTTAACACTCATGTGAATCTTTCAGCATCATCTTGATGCCCACAATCATACTTATTGTTGTGTTTGGCTTTGTAAACTGTCTTTGAGCAGTTACTATATAGAATTGGATTTCGTTACACTCTAGACTCAAGTGGGTGAAAGTCGATGTATCAGCGTGATAAAATCAATCGGGAGCGAAGTGATTTTTACGAGACTCATCAGGGACATTGTCTAATTATAAAAGACTTTGATCTGTGATGCTCTAATGAAGTTAATGAGAAAATTTTGACGAACTAGCAATTAATTCGAACACTCGAAATTTACATTCAGTTTTTATGAAATGCAATGCAAAAATAAACCTTCATAATTGAAGTGTGACTGCCCACTGACAATAATAAAAAGTAAACCAAACGATAAAAATCCCGAACATTCAATCATTTCAATGTATCTATGCCTTTCGCCTTTTTTGTACCTGAAACGTCAGTAAATGAACACCTCAAATATTGCCAATCATAAAGCCACGTCAATGCGTCCTCATGTTCATCATCACTTGCGAATATGAGTTGTGAACAAGATTCATCAAAATAACATCAACAAACTGCATTTGTCCTCATTAACTGATTCAACACCTCTTTGTGGAAGATAACTTCCAGACGAGTCGTCTGCTCATCGAATTTGCGCACTGAACAGTGCTCGTTTATGCAAACAACGTGCATTGATACGAAATGATATAATAACGTTAAAACGATGAAATCTTTAAATTAATTGTAGGCGTAGGCGACAAATGCCAAAACATGATAGGCTCTCGTGATTGCTTGAGATTGCGATCGTTTCGCATCTAATCACGTCTCGTTTAGGAGGCACCTAATCGCTTCTCGCCTCGTCTTTCTAGCGTTGCCCAATATATATCGAAATACCCTTTACTGAAGCTCAGTTTTGCGTATTTGCATTGAATAATAGAAGTTCAGTTAAGTGGAGAAGGTTGGAAGTGCTCTCAGAACACAGTTCGAAATGTCTGGAAAAGAAATAGTATGACATGCAAATTAGATAGGAGAATCTATTGGCAGATCGACAATGAAATGGACAACCTTTCATCAAGTCTACTCGAGGGAAAAACAACATCAAAAAGCAATTGAAAAGCAAAACAATATCCAGAGATAATATCCAGACACGACGCACATAAAATTCTGTCATAAATTGTTTGCCCGGGAACTGTGGAATGCATGTATCAAATTAAATACTAAAATATATATTAAAATACATATTCATATTAAATACATATTAATACTAATGCTAATTGCATATTAATATGCATATTAATATGCAATTAAAAAACAGATACTAATGCATATTAAATATCAAATTAAATACAATATCATAGGGATTTAAGTGAAGAAATTGAATGCTAAATTTAATAGGAAAATCAATTTATAGAGAAAGACTGAAAAACTTGCATCGAGCAAGAAATTAAAAGGTAAATGAAAATTTTGGATGAGAAGTATTGTACGAAAATTAAATTCAACAAAACACTAGAAGTAATGTGTTCGAAAAAGCAATCATTTCTCTTTATTCTCGTTTGAAATCCGTCTGATCGTTCCTTTCTTCGTCTCGTTATCCTATGAGCGATTTCAGTTTATTTCTCGTTTCGTTTAAGAGATCAGAAATTCTGCACGCACCATCCCACCTTGTTTCCGTCTCACTCTCGACTCATCTCGACTCTCATCTTGTTAAATTTTCGTTAGACCACTTCTGGTCATTGCTTACCACATACTCAATCATGTCCGGTAAAATACCACTGATGAAAATGGCAACGGTCACTGTAAGTAAGCATTACCTGGATTACCTGGATTGGCCAGGCTAACGTTGCTGCCCACAATGCTCGCCTTTCCGTGCACATTGTTTTAGCCTCAATTTACTCCACTCCGCTGGCTAGGCAAGCAGGCCAAGTGAGCACAACCGAGTCATTAATTAGTTGCCATGAATACTTTGCATAATTAATCGTAGCCAAACATCAATCCAATAAGTAATCATAACTCTAATAAAATAAACATTCTGCCGATTGCTCACGGCGATTGACAAAACAACCACTCGATGTCTGAGTAACAACAATAATAAATTAGCTAATACTAAGCATAATAAGTAAGCATAATAATCTCAATAATACCATTCCATGGTCTGAGTCTTCGTTGTAGTGCATTTCGTCTTCGATGAACCTTGTTGATGTTAGATGCTATTAATAATGGTGATAGTAATGCTGACACTAGTCAAAAAGCATTCCTATACGCCTCAACCATATTCGCAATCTTAGAAATATAGACTCAGTTTGAAATCGACAATTATGTACGAGATGAACATCGTGCGTATCGGTTTTTGTTTCAGTTATGAGGGAAGAATCTACTTTCTGTAATAAATGAAAAATACACTCATTTATGATAAAAACAACGATTCGTAAGAGTCTAAACTGATTTATAGGAGCATAAAAGTGAACGGTTTCCATATAGGACATTATTGTTTGCTCGAACGCTCATCAATGATTAATGAATTGACATAAATCGTTTTTGTTTGATTTCATGTTATTAGAATACTTTTCAATATTGATGCATGCACGATGCAACGATTAATAGTCGACTGATCATGGACTCGTTATGTGGTGAATTATGATAGTGTCATTAGAGTTAATTTTATGGAAACAACAGCAATACAGATGGGCAGTGTTTTCAACATATTCCACACCTTCCTTCTACAGAAGACACTTATCAATTAATATCAGTAAGGTGGCTGAGTTTTGTTCGTCCACTTCTCGTCAGAAAATGGTGTATTTGTGAAAAGAATGGCTGTTAGCTGGGTTATAGAATTGAATGATTGCATAAAAGTCGTGCAAAAAGAGTTATTTATGATTCGAATTATGAAAAAAAATGAAAATATAGTGGAGAAGACGAATTTATGAAATAATGCCGGCTTTCATTGCAAAATAGTGGCGGATTCCTCTAATAAATCAATGTTTTTTGAATAAAATTTGATCGGCTATTTGTTGTTGTCTCTGCGCAGCCACCTTCGACATTATCGAGCCAACCATAAAACAATCCTAAGATGGACTCGAAGGGTTAGGTGAGTGAATAAATTCTTCTAGACACAACTGTGAGGAAAATACTGTATTTTTGAGTTGTCATAAAGAAACGAGCAGTTGGAGGGATAGTAGCACAAAAAATATAAAAGATGATGAATTTATTGAAATGCAAAGAAACAAATTGCAAATATACACTCTAAGATGTTCGTTTTAGATGATTAATTTTTGAATTCATTTCTACTTTTAATTATTCACGTTGATATCATCACAATTATTCTGATCGGTTTTCCGCAGAGTAATTTGCCTGATAAATGATGATCACCGCTGGAGAGCAGTTTGCATGCTCAGTCAGCATTTATTAAGCGTTTGCATGTTTCGGAGTTTGAATAATGAATTAACTGCATTAGCGTAATGAAGAAACGTTCATCAACATCATTAGGCAGCAACTGCAATAGGGATTGCACGAATATTTCGACGAGTAAGCTATCAGGAACAGAGGAACATCAGAAAAGTGGCAAATGTTATCAGAAAGAGTGTTAAAGGGGAGCAGTAACCCGGTCCCTTTTTGTTGCTATGCCTACCTGTCGAGTGAAATTTATCTGTGTTCCTTAGGCCCATCCTCCCTTTTCTTCTGGATGTATGTGATGAATAGCAGTAAAAGAATCCACCAGACATATCAGACATTCATCATCAACGATTCAGATACATCATTTTATTTTTTTTAGCTCAACTTTGACGTAGCATGAAACTCGAAGCTTCATGACAAAAACACTTCACATAGCGAGAAATGACAAACTTCGAACGATGATTACGATAATGAACACATTCCTGCCTAGTTTGATGGCATTAATGATGAATTTTGAGGTGCTCACTTGAATGAACAGTCTATGAACGTTTTGATTGGTAATTGCTATGTGAACGAATTTCAATCCGAAATATTGATTCAGAAATTATGAACTTTATGCTCCACTGACAATCTTATAAAATATCGCGCGTAATTCTTAATCCTGGAAATACTATCCAAGCAAATTTTTTTCGGAAGGTCACTTTTCGCTAAAATCACAAACTGAGGATCGTCACAGGAATTAGTTTCCCCAGCAGAAGATTGTGTGAATAAGTCAGTTTGATGTTTTTTAGTCACACGCACGACCTTAATCCAGAAATACGGCTGTTGACACTTAAGCATGCTTAATTACTGGATGCTTACGTTTATTTAATTACCACAAAGCAACTGATCAGGTGAAGGCAATCCCTGAAATTAAATCCAGTCTTGCAGCTCAGGCGGCAATTATTAGGATTGTCGCGGTTGGAGAACCAGCGACATGTTGAAGATTGCACTCTTGTGCAGCATCAATCTTTCATTCATCATGCTTTCATATTTCGTACGATATTGGAGCGATGCGATTCTTCGTCAATAACAATAGAACTTTTTTTTGAACGCGAATAAATAAACAGCAGATAGTGATTCAATGGTTTGTGAAATGAACTGATGCCGTCTCTCGGTTTTGAAATTTTCATCAGCCAAAGGCAACATCTTGCTCGACATTCAAATTTTCGACAACACCTCTGAACATCCCACCTCAACACCTCTAAATTTGTTATCAGCAGCATGAATGAAGTATGCCTCATGAGGAGCAGAAGGTTCAAAACTTGCAGAAAAAGTTCAACATCCCAAAATATTTCTCAAATATCTCGAAATACCCACGCTACTCGAATAGTTCATCGCACTTACAACTAGTAGAAAAACTATCATAAATTTTCCAGATTTCAGTGAAAATCTCATGAAATATTGCCGTTCGCATTCAAAGCCGCTCACGATTGCATCTCAAACGCAGCAGTCAATGTGAGAACTCTGTTGGTTTGTATAATCTCCGAGAAATAAACTCATCCATAAAGCTAACGAAGAGTAGTCACGAAAATAGAGCGAACTTCAAATGGATATCATCGATATTAGACTACGGTACTGGTGAATTGGTTCAGTTCGTAGTCATTGTTACAACAAGAAATTACCGGTTGTGTATGTTGTTGATTCGATTGCTTTTGTGTGCGTAAGCCTTCATGTAATCGAAAATTGCGTTTGAAAACGACTGAGTACGTCATGAAATATTATGCATTATCCGCTCAAAGCACTGATGACCCCCTTATCGGTTCAATCCTCCAAGGAAATGATCGAAATGTTTTCTGTTGTCGAATTAAATTTCTTTCAAATAGTTCTATCTGAATATCTCGTTGATTAACAATTTACGGAACTCTAAATGAACGCCGTCTTTTTGAGATGGATACGTTGGCTTCGCAGGAGAAACAAATTCATCGCACAATTACGCGATAAAACGGCTAGCTTATGGCTGTCCGGAAATAAAATACTTTACAGTGTATATCAAATGCACTATTATATGGATGCGATTATTTAGGAATCGTTGATAACTTTGGGCTTATTTCCTCCTCATAGCAATCACCGAGACAAGGGAAGGGACACGTTTGAGAACTTTCATGAATGGCTGAGATAGAGTGCAGAAGAGTGGTTGGTTTTCGAAGATATGGGATATCTTCGCTTATAATTAGCATTTAGAATGACGAGGGACGAAGGATAGATGTGCCTGGTGTTTGGTGATGACGGAGAGGCGCTCACTCATAGTGAGTAAATCAAATTGCTGATTGAATCCAATCAAATAAAAGCAAATTAATAAACGCAGACATTTCCTCAGTGCGGTTTGTTGAGCTTCACATATGAGTTACGGCGTTAATAGCCTCACCTCATAAAGTCACACTGATTAACGTAAATGTTTCATCGTTACGGATTTATTGCGTATATAAATGTTTTATGTAATACAATCAAACGATAACGTTTCGCATTACGATTCTGCCCCCACAATTTCATTAAAGAGTCTACTGTTGAGAGATAAACGAAAGCTCCGTCGAAAAAGATTTGATTAGTTGAAAAAGACTGGTTTCGAGCGAAAATTGAATGAATCGTTTGATTAAGATGAGAAGACTTTCACGTATCATTTATCGTGAAATACAAACCAAAATCGTCGCAATTTGAAAAAATATGGTATTGGGATGTTATCAATTTCTATCAGTGCATTTTGAACTTCATTAAATTATTTATTCTTCTGAAGAATGATGTTTTGTAAATTATGTTTTTCGACGATAATACATCAAGCAAATTTATGTAACCGATAAATGAGGAGAAAAATCATTTCGGAAAGATTCTTAAGCCGTAAATGAATCAGGTGATCCAGAGAACAGCAACCATTGTATTTGGGATATTCATGACAACAAAATTTCTCAGTACATTTGACTAATGTTCTCTAATCATAGAGGATCATGAATCATTCCCAACTTTTATTCAGCAATAATGAAAGGCCTCCGAAAAATAGCGTAAAAAATAGCATAAAAAATGAATCATTCAGGAATTCGCTGTGATATTTTGAAAGGCGGCAGTTCTCGTTCTTGAATGGAGACTGTGTTGACAGGAAGTCAGCGAGATGAACTTTTTAAAGCGGAACAACGTGGAGCGGAATAATGCAATTAGTTGTTGACTGTTCAAACATTCGAAATGTCGTTTCGTATCACCTTCATTAATCCACTTTAAAAAGATCGCTGAAATGCACTGCACTCGAATGATCACCTTTCATGTGTCCATTTCTATTGTGTGCTGCACTGCAATAAGAAAAAAAACGTAAACCAATCGCAGTCCACACCGACCAGATTCTGAAGCACAAGCTGACATTCAGGCAGATTGGAATCAACGAGCGATTTTTCAGTCTACAATTTTCAGTCTACAATCAGTATCGTAGAATGAAACGATCATATGGGATGATTTATGATGAGAGGAAGTCACAGACTGATCGTTTATGATCCATTCAGTTTTATGAAAAGTATTCGAGTATTTCTGACGCTCTGTTTAAATCCGATAGATAAGAGGCCAATTTTCTACGTTTGATGATTGCGCATGAACGAAAGTGCAGGGGGAAATGTTTGATATTTGAATGAATAAGCAAAGAAGGATCTGTAGAAAGATATTGAAATGCAAAGATTGAATTCGATCTTTAACTTCAATGAGGGAATTTTTAAATTAACAAAACTGAGAGTGAGTGCTGTGATTTGTTTAGGTTAACTAACATTTTGATTCTTAATTGGAACTACTAAAAGTGCTGCCCATCTGCCGTTCTTTCAACAAATTCGTTCGCTTTTATGAAAAGTATTCGAATATTTCCGACAGTCGATTGTTATCCGATAGATATGAAGCCAACTTCCTAATATGAAAATGAACTAGAAACGTTCGAATCTAATCATCAACTGATTGGCTTCACCAAGCAATCAGACTGAGGTGAAAATGCATCAAATAAATCTAAAAGCGTCTAATCATGAAAATGTGCTACAAAACGTTTGTACTGCAAATGTACTACGTTCAATCTCCTCAGACGCCAACAAACAGCGAGGTGAGCTGATTTCGAATAGAAGTGATAAAGCGAAACGGATAAAAGCTGATTGAATGTGCGCGATAAACGCGGTTTAAATAGATCATTATGTGACAATTATTTCGAACGTGAAGTGGGCGGTCTGATCGAGAAATGTTCACTGAAACTGATGCATATTTTTTGATAAATAATATCTTCAAGAAGCAATGACGCTAAGCTAATTTTTCGCAGTTCTGCTTTAGATGTCCGTAGCGCAAGCAACAAATACAATAAATGATTAAAAATGGACAACATTCAGCAATGTGATCACTTCGAAACAATTCTTATTCCCATCAACGAGTGCCGCTTAATGATCTATTAAACGAATTGTGGATAAAGAGTTTTGCTGATTCGATTCGTTGCAAGCAGTATTGACCATTAAGGATGTTATTACATATCCACCCAGATCGCTGAAATAAACTTGCATTTGTTACATCTAAGGGAATGAAGCGTCTTCAAGCGACCTCATTGTTTCATCAGACCGTTTTAGTGGAACTCTAATGTACAGCCATTTTCTTGTGATGATGTTTTCTGATTAGCGTTTAGAGAAAATAGTCACGATATCGTATGCTCCAAAATAAGCGGAAAAATTCCTTTGGTTAGACCGAGTAAGTTCACAATTCGGTTACACAAGCAATCTGTTTTTCAGCCAACTTGATTCACTTTCGGAAATTGACTAAAGCAATGATTTGACTCTCAAAACGGAATTGTGAAGTTAGAATGACCAACATTAACCATATTTTGAAACAGTTCAAAAATGTTCTGCACTGATTTTGAGCATAATCAATGACAAAAGTTGTCATTTGACTGTGACAATCGTCAAATTTCTCATTTGAGACAAATTTGAGTGGGATCATTAGTTTTTTGTTTTGCGCAATGAATACAAGATTGAAAGTGCGAGACGTAGTCATTATCTGAGAATATATTTAGACAATCAACCTCATTTCGGAAATAAACATGCAGCCATAGTAGATTGTTGCTGCCAGAGCATAGCAATCAGCACTAAATTTGCAAGTGACTTATTTGTAAAAGAGAAAGCCCTTTATTGCGTTTTTCTCCTCATTTTTTCATATTATCTAGATAAGTTTCAAGTCTACATTATAGGTAATTAGTCAGTGAAGCATAATTGTATATTTTCAATACTTGCCTCCATTTTTTCTGAAATGATGTGTTCGAATTCAGTGATTATCATCTCATACATGATCGGCGAGGTATGCACGTGCTAATTAGAAGTGAGTGATGATCTCTTGATACCGTTCGCGATGGTAATTAGTTTCATTGCCCAAGGCACACTGATCGTCAAACACTCACTTCTACGCAGCTTTTTCAACGAACGGTGTCAAATTCACGCATTCATCCGTTGACATCACTCGTTAGGTATCGTATTCAGATCGATGAGAGGGGCATAGAAGAGTGTCGAATTATCATTGTACTTGCCGATTGCGATAAGGCACATAAAAACATTAATATTTCATTATTCAGCTATCAAGTTTTCACTTATTATTGTTATCGTTATTATCGTTATAATAATAATTATTATTATCATTACTGTTATTATTACTGCTATTATTATTAGTATTATTATTATTGTTATTATTATTATCATTATCATTATTATTATTATTATTGTTATTATTATTATCAATTATCACTATTATCAATATTACAATTGCATTGTACTTACTGATTGTGAGTCCTTTAATTATTTTTGTCGCCGTTACCATAAAAATTATGACTATTATTATTATTATTATCATTTACACAGTTATCATCATTTTCATTGGTATTATTGTGATGAGCTTGATTATATGATTGATAATTTAGATTAAACATTCGGGTTTTGAACGAGTGTTTGATTGAATCGATGGCAAGCAACCACTAACTTTCAGTGAGCAAAGATTGCTAGCGAAAAAACGTGATGAAAGCACATCGATTTCGCAAGAAAGTGAAATGCGGTTACAGACTTGAAAATGATTCATTAGGGCGAATTTAATTCCGACTCCAGAACGCCCTCTCAAGCAGTGCGAACAAACGAATAAAGAAGAACACGCGTCAATAGTCGAGCACTGATATTAACGTATGCAAATGAGTCTATTCATGATAATCCGACGACAGTGGATTGTCACTGAGAAAAATGGAACAAAGAAAGTGCAATGAACTTATATTTTGGCTAAATCTAAATGATTCTATGATGAGATCAAAAATGAATCATCGCTTTTCTCAAATACTGATAGCCTTCATGACATTTACGTTGAACATCGAAAGACACCTAACTGTCCCAAAGGAAAATCATGACAATACGACAATGAAGTTTCAAGGAGGGAACGTGAAGTGCGCATATTTTTGCAGCAAGATTGAAGATGAGACTGCTCGAAGGAAAAGATTATGAATGGAGAAAAATTTTTTTGGGGAATTAATCTTAGTAATGTGATGAATGAGCACGAATTCATTGTAGTGTATCATTCATAATTTATGTCGGTTCACATGCAACAAATAATAATAACCTTGCTGGCATCAGCGCAAGCACTATAACCAATAATAAACTTTTGATTATCATTCACATAACAGCATCTTTAAATCTTCATTATCCTGTTCCACGTAGCAACGAGCGATTTCGAATCGCAGCTTTCCGTGTCATCGAGCAGTTGAGTCCGTCGCGATTGAACACTTATGAAAAATAACATGGAGAACATAGCAGTTCAAATAAGATTCGGTCACAGATATCATCAGCTAATTTATTCCCCAATGCTTTATCTAATCCTAGTTTCATTCACATGTGCATTTCCGATAATTTTACATTACTGGCTCTTTGATGGTCGTATTTCATAACTACCTTGCTATTCGACATCGATGGGGTGTTTGCTTCCAAGCGAGGATGGCAACGAAACTGGACGTTATCATACGCTGAACTGTTCATAATATAATTAAACATTTTGAACAGAGGAAAATACAGCGCAATCAGAGAGCGCCGTTAATTGATGAGACAACTGAAAACTTCCGTATCTCATTAATTAAATTTTTCATGCGATCAATACACGTCTCCAGTGGGTGTTTGTCCTCACCAAATTCATAAATACATAAATCAGTTGACTATTTTTAGCATCACTAATGTTTCATTTTAACACACTCATAAAACATTTTGATGAATTTTCTTCAATACTTTATTCTGAATCAACACTGTACGATGTCTCATTTTGTCACCAACTTATTTTTCAGTTTATTTTCTTCATAGCATTTGTTGCTTAAGAACGACTATTTTTCATGCCATTTGTTGCTTAAGAACGACTATTCCTTGCAATATTTCTATCATTCGTAAGACTGCTCATTGTTGCTTTATTCCTGCAAATATTCTCGTGCAAATATTCTCATTTGATCTGTGATGTGGTAAAAACTAATCATTTTATCAGAATGCTTTCAAATCGTTGCATCATCTACAATACATCTGCCGAAGCGATAATCGCATCGAATTTGTAGTTAAAAGGATACGCTAATAATTATCACCATCGTTCGAGATATTGTTCCGCTTGGGGGATGAATTTTCACCTAAGGGATCTCATTAGAAAAGGATTGTCATTGGTGGAGGTGCGAATCGCTCTCAAAGACACTCTTCGACGTTCAGTTCGATGGAAATTTTATCTGATTGGTTCGTTCAAATGTGAGGAAAGTATGAAAGCGTTTCCAAATCAGATGTATGAATGATCAAGCATTGAAATTCAATCAGTCAGCTTCATCCTCACTTCATCGACCGCGGCAAAATCTTCGAATATCGGCGACTAGAAAATAAAAGGATGGAACTGATCTTAAAGCGTTTTGTTTCCCTTAAAGTTCTTCAGTGTATACTTTTGTTCGAAGATTTTGGAAGATGTCACGAAAAAATGTCACTCACAGCTCAGTAATGTTATCCCAAGAAGCTAATTATCTCAAGAACTCTGATCTATTTCGGCGTCAAGATTTTTGATGCGCGAAGTAAGTTAAAAGAATTGTTGCTGTAAGATACAGTGGAACAATCCTCAGAAAAATGATTAACTGAGCGAAAAATTATTCTGACTGCAAAGTAAACGGAAGCGCAGTGCTGAACGAAGTCGCTATCAAGTTTCCAGAGATTGATTTCGAAAGCACAACTAAACATTATACAGAACTAATGCATTTGAACGAACCAATCAGATAAAATTTCCATCGAACTGAACGTCGAAGAGTGTCTTTGAGAGCGATTCGCACCTCCACCAATGACAATCCTTTTCTAATGAGATCCCTTCGGTGAAAATTCATCCCCCAAGTGGAACAATATCTCGAATGATGGTGATAATTATTAGCGTATCCTTTTAACTACAAATTCGATGCGATTATCGCTTCGGCAAATGTATTGTATTTGATGCAACGATTTGAAAGCATTCTGATAAAATGATTAGTTTTTACCACATCACAAATCAAATGGTGAACATTGAAACGAGACGAATGAACGCTGAAGTGAGTGATTCGAGCGATTGAAATCGAGTTTGTTGTTCTTCAACATCATAAATCATGTCTTTGTATTGCGTTGCTAAACAATTCCTCACGTCATGGAGTGTGCTTGTTAGGATGATGAGACCAGACGGGACATTTATAGGGCATAAAGCGAATGAATCTAGCTTTTAAGAAATCAGTGCATCAGTTGGTTTTTCATACGTTCCTCCTCTACGAATGAACATGCAAAGGAATTGATTCAGACTTACAATTAGAAGATTGTTTAATTTAAATAAATGACTAAATGCATTTGTTCATGCAGCACAAGCTTCTACAGTATTATTTTGCTTTTTACACATTAGAAAAGGTTCTTTTTCATGCTCAGTTCGGAGATGAAAACGTTGAAATGATTGATTAGTCTCGACTGTGTTCACAGAAAGTTCACATGAATGAACACTGACTGATTTTTCATACGGTGTTTGGAGCCGATTAAAGAATCGTCGATTTGTTTGTTGTTTCGTTGACCGTGTTCATTTATCATCAGCATTATCAGCACCGCTTTATCATCACTCGAAAAACAATAGAAACCCTTCATTCGCATCATATAACACCGAATTGTTCCTCTTTCAGTGCTCATTTCATAACCGCATTTTCATGAAGCCTTAGCTAAACTATTGTTTCAAAGTGATGATTGCACCTTGCCAACCGAACATTCGACTTTCATTTGATTTACTCTACGAGTGCAATTACACATGTATAATATATTGCTTGTTCAACTAAAATTTTCACATTGTTTCGCCGCTTATTAATCTGCAATTGAATTTCAGATTATTTTCAATCGCAAATGTTGTCGAAAATGAAAAATGAAAGCAACATTGAAGGAACTCAATGTGAACCTCTTTTGAGAAGCAAATCAGATCTGAGACGGTAATTATAATGCTTGTTTGCGGTTTTATCTCGAAAAGTACAACGCCCTTTATTTGTGAATGCGTTCAATGAAAGTGCACAACGAAACGCTCACTTCATAATGTCATGCTTCAGCATCAAATGATTGTGATTTTCAGTGATACACACAAACAAAATGGCGTCAGTGAATCAGCCCGCTACACCAGTAGCACTATCAATGAAAGCAGCAACGGTAAATGCGCATCCAGATTCACAAGCAAGAAAACACCTCGAAACCTCACAATTGTCCAACCGACCGTAACCGAATCATCACCAAACACCCCATCGAAAGGCCTAACCGTCGACTTGTCGAGTGCGTCGTTCGCCGGTGGAATGCCACGAACACCGTTGACGCCGAGTACAATATTTAATTTCGAGTTGCCACACTCACCCGGTTTACCGCACAGTCCAGCTTATGTAGACAGCAGACCGAGAGCGTTTTCTTTCGGCAAAGTTCGTTTTATTCAGTTCCTCTTAGAAATAAATCTCCTCTGACATCCAACTTACTCAGATGATTTCCCTATTGCTAGCTAATACATTGAGTGTCGATTGGAATGAAGTTCCTTCTGAACAAATGAAAAATCGGAAAGTGATTTCAAAAATTGATGAAAGGAAATCGATATCAATCAAGAATATAAAATAATGAAACATTGTTGGTTAAAAATGCACTTTTTAATTTTGACGGTCAATCATTTTCGCATTTGTTCACTGTGGATCAATGGAAAGATTCAAAACTAGAAATTATTTTTGAAATAATTTTTAAAATGGACTATTGTTTATTGTTCTACAAATCAAGGAAGTAGAATCCAGTTCTCAGCTTTCACCTGCATTTGTATACGTACAATCTGGATTCATAAGGCTTCCTGGTGTTGAAGCAATTCAATTGAATCAGAAGCTATACTAATATCCTGAATAAATAGACAAACCATTAGTTCAGCAGCAAAAACAAAGATCGGAAGAGATCATTCAGGTCTCAATCCCAACAACACTCGAAGAGGTGATTGAAGATTCCGATTCGACTTCAAAGAAGTCATTTGTACAGTGCGAGGAGGCAAGAACCAACTGGCGATCAATATGGATCATGGCGTTTATATTGTTTTTAGTGAAGATGCAGTTCTCGGTTTATTATGCAACCGTATGGCCATTTCTTCAGGAGGTATGTTATCTTCAGTAGATATTTCGAGTGCTTTGAATCATTTTTATATGCACTGGCACAGACTGCATGTCATTCAC
This sequence comes from Anisakis pegreffii, assembly GCA_035041965.1. Lineage (NCBI taxonomy): Eukaryota > Metazoa > Nematoda > Chromadorea > Rhabditida > Anisakidae > Anisakis > Anisakis pegreffii. The sequence continues at coordinate 117,849 of JAPYMA010000120.1, read as the reverse complement.
ATTCAACTGATTTGGTTGCCAGTTGATCATCAACTGATCAACGATTGACCAATTAACAATGCTGAATAAATGCGCTTGAAGAATTGCTGCACGGAGTGTTTTCAAGAGAGAAGAATGATGGAAATGGAATAAAATGAACGATATTCGATTATAGATTTCAGATGGATCCCACTGCTACAACGACATTTTACGGCTTCATGACTGCATCGTACAGTTTAGGTGCTGCGTTGTCGGCGCCATTGTTTGGCTATTGGTCGAACAAAATGAAACAAATTAAATTACCAGCAGTCACTGGTATTGTCATAATGTTCCTATCGAACCTTTGTTTCATGTTCATCGAATTCATACCAACGAATAGGAAATACTTCTTGTTGCTCGCTAGACTCGGTCATGGTATTGGAATAGGTTCGTTTATTCGTTCTCAGTTGTTCCACAGTTCTTATCCCAAAAACTGAATGCTGATCCATTTTATCTGACTCTAAGGCAGAGTTGTTTCAAACGGGAGAGAATCAGTTTTGCGAACATGTCTTGCGCGGCATATATTCTCTTTATCACACAAACTTCTTAGGTTCTAATTATCACTCGCAATCGTAATCATTCATGATTTTTGACGTTTTCAACAACCAACGAGTTTCTTTGTGCGACACTCTTTGCGTGATGATTCTATGCCAACGTGTAATAAAGATTGCATTAAAGTAGTTTAGTTTTTATTGAGTATTTATTCCTTTGTTTGCTTTCTTCACAACATTTTGAAATACTGCGAATGAGTCGAAAAAGCGTAACGATTGGTTCATTGGAAGTGATAAAAGTGTGAAATATTCCGATGTATAATGTAAATATTTCAAGGATCATAAATCATAAACTCTGCAAACGAATGTTCAAAAACGATGCTGTTAAGGTTGTATGCAAGCAGCTAATCGCAATGACCAATTCAAAGAATTTAAGGTGCATCGATACTACTGCAAACATATTCAGCTATTGCGAGTGCTAATAAGGACAAATCCACCGCAGCGGCTATTTCGGACGGTGCATATTGCTTGGGTCTTGCGTTTGGACCAGGTTTCCTCTTCGATTTTTTGTGTGCTTCAATGATGCCTCTCACTTGAGTTGTTCCACTAAATGAATCCATACATCAGCACAACAGAATACGAATGCTCCAGTGATGATCGTATTGAGGTTAACGATATTGATAGCTGTCATCGTATTGATAAGAACAGAAGTAATACCAATAATCAGTACCACCTTAATAGTCCTGAAAATCATACTGATAGGGAACGAAAATCAAAAAAAAAATCAAAAGGGTGTCTCACTTGCAACAATTAGCAATTTGCAACATTCAAACAGTCTTGCTTCTGTCACGCAAATGATCCGAATCATAGTCAATCCAATCAAAATGTAGTCATAAAATTAGTGATATTGCCGACAAAGTGGATGATTTGAAAGCTGCATGATGCCATCAATATTTGCAACGATCGTTCAGCGTTTGAAATAATTCCGATTTCAGTGTTTCAACTGGTATTCGCACCACTCGGATATCCAGGAATATCAATTGGCCCACTAGCAATCAGTATGTACACAGCACCTGCATATGCGGCCAATGCAATGGTTTTACTGGCGTTATTCTTCATCATATTCATTTTCAACGAACAACTCACCGAGACGCTCTCTGAAGAGAACTCTGAAAATGGTCAACCAAATTCGTTTGAATTTGTTTCAGTTTTAATATTAAGCACGTCATTAGGCATTGGTTTGCTTTGTTCACTTTTTAATCAAACAAAATTCATTATTCATTTCCGCTGAAGAATTTTTCACGGAATTTTCTTTCAAACTCGTAGATAATTGTCCCACAATTCTTCATATTTGACGAAGCGAAAACGTCAGCTGACAGAAGCTTACCAACGTCAATTGCACGCAAAATCAAGTAGAGGGGAAAAGAGCAGAATAATAAGGGATTCATGACGCGTATGTTGATAAATTATCAAGAAATTCAAAATAATACAAAATTTTTCACAATCGGCGACGTATTTGCATCATTTCCATATAATATTAGATGAGCTAATAAAATCCTAAAGATTTTCGAAAGAACTAAAGCTTCCCAATTTTTGTTTCCCAGTTTTTTGAAGGGCGGTCTACCTAAGATGAGGAATCTACTGAGGGAAGGAGAGAATTAAGCACAGTGATTCCCACGTTGGGGTGCTTCAATACCTTTTTGATGATCTAGCAGGCCGTCGTTACCCTCCTCCTCCTCCCCCCGCCCACCCCTCCAAACGGAAAACCCGGTCCGCAAATTTCTCAATGATTTTAAACATTGCACAATTTCTGGTATTTTATTGCTCTCGGTTTAATTTTCATATGGTGGCAATGAGCCTTCTTGGAATCATAGTTTATGAGTCCGTTCTAGTTGACATCAATTCACCGAACCTGGATTGCATTCCATAACTTTACCATTGCATGTGGGAATCGCATAGGTTACTTCCAGATCTTGTTAGCACGTTCGTGATGGTATTCAACATTGCTGGACTTCCTCTTAGACCGTTGTGTTCATAATATTGCAATCGATCATAATTGCATGAAAAGCTGATGTCTGTGACACACTCAATTCAAACTGACTTAGATGAATTCTCATTCTTTTCAGACGTGTTGTATTCACTCTCATAGCTATTACATGCGAATATCGTTCTCTTGATGAGTTTTTCTCATTCACTTCGTCTCATTTCACTTCACAGTTCGAATCAACTTCTCATTCTGTAGCATATACTATTTATTGGATACGTTGACGAGTGTTGACAACCGAAGTCAACAATACAGCAATCGAATGCTATTGCACAACAAAGTTCGACAGTCGAATGATCAATTATAGAGTGTATTTGATAGAATGAGAATCTGACTTTAATTGTTGAGTGAAATGAATGAGAAATTAGCAAATGAGAACACTTTTGGTGATAAAAGCTATGAGAGCGATTGTAACAGCAAGGAAAAGAATGAAAATCTTATTAAAACGATTGAAAACCTTGTTAGGCCTGGACGAGCTAATAATACTCATGAAACAGGAGAATGAAGGGTGTTGCCATCAACTAATCGCATTCACATATCCGAAAAAGACACCATCACAATGGCGTTCTATCATAATATAGCAACTGTGCGAAATACTGATTGCCTGAACCCCTCCATCACCCATTCACACCTCCAAATTACCCAAATTGGGTAATTTCACCCTTATGAGAACCACTGATCTAGCAAAAGGAGGAGGAATCATTTGGGGAATTGCGTTAAGAGCAAGACAAGATGAATGACACTAGTTTCGGTTTGTTTGCAAGTAATGCTTTTGTATTTTAATCCTGAATTTGATTTTATTCAAAACACTTATAAAGTGAAGTGAGAAAATATGACATGATCATATGTCATATTATATGACATTACTCAACATCCGTGTTGGTGACAAGAAAGAGTAATTTCAGATGCATACAATGTATTGCCCGATTACGACCGATTAGCGATATCACTGTGTGTGTTCATTAAATTTGTGCAAATGTTCATGTATGCCAATCTTGAAACGTACGTTCTGAATTACTTCTGAATGGAAATGAAGTGAGAAATTATTGAAGTAACCATTTCGACGCAAATTACTTGATGATGACAACTCACTGATCGTGACTTGACAAGCAACAAGATGCTTTTGTTGTGTGTGTGTGTGTAGCTTCACTTCATTGTCTCTCGCTGTGATGTTCTTCTTTTTGACGTCTCATGTTAGCAGTCGAATATCATATTCAAATATCATCGTGAATATCATGTTCACTAGAAGCACTATGCTTTGATATAATTAATTACAACTCAGTGCATGCACTTTTATCTCTGAACAACTCGGTAGCCTAACAGCATTCAACTGAGCCAATAATATAGTGGAGACACAGAATTGGGGACTGAAACGTGTTAATATTGCACAAGTTCAATCTGAATTTCGTGATTTTCTGTCAGTTGGAGTGATTGTGTTGTAAGCAATTCTAGACAGGAATAAATGAGTAGAGAAATGATTTAACAGAAGAAACTTCAGTGTTGGTTCTCCGTACTCAATGATCGTATTTCAATGGACTCGGTCACAAGCGGCTCAGTACAACTCTGCACTTGTTTCATCAACCGGTTTCGCTGGATTCGCATTTCTTGTTCTCTATATATGGTCTAAAGTTGGCCGAAGGTTGCTGCTGTTCATCGCCTTTACCTCATATCCTCAACAGAAATAATCAATCGTTTTCGTTGAGAATCCTTCGCAAGCTATCCGATCGTGAGTATGACGAGATTAGATAACGCCTTTCATTGAAGTTCATTCACGAAATGATTTCCGATGCACTCTTCGAGAAGCCGATATAGTGTTGAAAAAGTGTTACAGATCTACTCGGGTTGACTGATTAGTATCATTCTACTTCAGGATGGACAATCGAATTGGATTACTCATTGGCCTAATAATTTGCTTGATGTTCCAAGTTTTAACTTATCCATGGAAGCTTTACAGCGGAAAAATCTCATATCGTGATGAATTAGCAATTAATGAAGGTTTGTTCTGATGCCGGTTTTATCATGATTTCGATCAACTTTCTGAGTTTATTCGGTTGCATGATACAATAATTACCATTTAGGCGCCCACTTTTCCAAACACTACGATTAAGAACACAGTCTCAGATTGACAGAATCAATCATGTCATTGAAGTTTAAAATTTCATGCTTTTAGCAGTCCCGGATTACGCAAAAAGAACCATTAACACAATCAATAAATACTTTGCATTTCAGTTCAGTCATTGAATATTCAAACAGTAGAAAGTGTTGGCTGCCCACGGTCATTCAAATGGTGCGCTTCAACACCAGCAATAAATGTCTACTTCTACAATAGTCTATATGTGATTCTGTTTGGTGTAGCATTTCCACTTGTGAATGTGCACTTAGCAGCAATGTTTTGCGCATGTCTAGGTCCACGCCGTCAAGGTACTTTGCAAGGCGTTAATATATTGATATCCAGTTTGAGTCGTGCGCTTGGACCCGTTCTCATTATGTGAGTTCCACTTCTTCGCTTTAATTGTTTCACTTATATCACGCCACATTCTAAGATCACTACTCTATTTATTATACTGCTATTACGCAACAATTACAATACACCACAGTCAATCTAGACGACAAACGATCACCTTTCAAAAATTCAACTTCTCATTTTAACGTTTACCAAAAATCTCTTTCTTGGCAACACACATTCCACGTTGAATCTATCATCAGCTGCCTTTTAGTGAATCAAGTATGAGAGTGAAGTGTCAATATTTTTCCTTACTTCCAATGACTTGATATGACCCTGATTTGGTTAGATCAGACACTTCTGGGATGAAACAAGCATGACATTAATTTGCTGCTCATCTCTCATAACGCACTCAATTGACCAATATTTCACTTTGCCTGTTTCAGGGAGCTTTTCAACGATTACGGTCCGAAACTGGTTTGGCTGATAGAGATCGCTATTCAAAGCGTGACTCTCGTACCATTTTTCTTGATGTATAAGCGATTAGTACCACTGAAAACTATATCGCAAATGGTTGCCGGCGATAGACTCAAGTATAAAAATGGATACATCTATCGATTCTAGGATGCAATCATTCTAGGATCATTCGAATTTCTGTCTAAATTGCCCTATTTGCGCTCACACTGAAGGCACATCAGGAACTGATCATGCTGAATATATGGAATATGAATGTTGTCGAATTGAATCGATGAGTCAACTTGAATACTGAACGTTAAATGATGCGTGATGACGATATCGACATTGATATTTATTTATAATTGTATTGATGATGAAATAAACAACAATTGAATAAACACATCAATAACAACAATATTAACAACAACGAAGAAAATTCAATACAACCACAATTGCAATCTTCTTCATCTGCGATAAAAAGAAATATCTTCTTAGAACTGGATCACCTGAAAGTTTTATAAAATTCAGCCACCGTTATCATTTTTGATTTAATTGTGTGAATTTTTTGATCATTCGAGACAGAAACAGTGGAAACAACGAAATGAAATGAAGAGGCGCACCTGTCCACGAGTCTTCTTCTGACCACCTAATTCGAAATGCTTGCATCTTTTGATTGGTAGCTGTTTGCGGTGTTTGCATTCCGTACACTCCATCCTCAAAACAATCTTCTTGGTCGTTTTTGCCTTCTTTCTAAAGATTGGCTTTGTCTGACCACCAAAACCTTTTTGCTTGGCATCATATCGACGACGACCTTAAAATGAGAACACAATGAATTCATCCTCCTTCGAATAGTGAATAACCCACAACTGCAAATGTCTAATGTACAATGTTAAAGGTGGCTTGATGTCGAAATGTATTTTAAACCGACATTTTTCAGTGTTAAATACACAGAATGCAATACGAAAACACTGAATCAATAAGTGAAATATGTTCAACCTTGCGCATACGTTGATTCTTTGCCCTTTTTGTACTGAGTCACCTTATGCATCGTATGTTTACGGCACTTTCCATCACAAAACGTCCTCCTTGATTTCGGTACGTTCACCATTTTTAACGCAGAACTGAAGACAACGTCAAATGCTTATGAATCAAATCGGGTGACGAATTAGAAGAATCATTCGGCAAAGCATGCTTAAGGCCAACCAATGCATAAATGGCAAACGAGACAAACAAGAAAGTTCATTCAATTTGACCAAAATAAGTATTCTGAATGTACACGACAATGAGAAGAATTAAAAGAATTGAATCAAGTGAAGAAATTTGGAGAAACTGTAAAACTAAGGGAAGGTTTTAAAACCAATAAAAATATTTTTAAAACTGATAAAAAAGTTACCTACTCCGAACCAACGATTCAATCTTACTACCGTTAAATAGATTGCGCAACAACGGTGTGTAAAATCGCTCGTTCAGGTAGCCATCATGAAATATACATTACTCGCTATAGCTCGTTCTTATTTGTATGAATGGAAGGAAGGATCGGCAATTCGTTAATTAATGTGTAGGTGAAAATATAGTTTTTGACATTCATGCTTAAGATCAGGTTTGGTCTTTTGTCCATGTAAGGCTCAATTCTCGGTCATGGTTGAATGCAAATCAACTGGTAATTTTTTCCCACAAATAGCTAGCAAATGCGTTCATTGATAAACTGAATAATCAAATTTCTCAGAAATGAGCTTGTTTTATTCACGAGAGACAAGCAAGAACGGAAGTTCCGTCGAGAAAGGAATCAATGTAAAGCGGATGGCTGAATTGTTTCAATTATGAATGGTATGAAGAAGGAACGAATTCGCCATTCAAAATGTCTGAAAACGATTGATTCCAATGCTATTCAAGCATCGCTCAGTGCTTAACACTAAACAAAGCGATTTTCACTTTGATTATTTCAAAGTTTAATTAATCTTTTATGTTTGAAATTGAACAATGAAACGAACACAGAATGCTGCATGATTTTTCAATTCCGAAGTCTTTTTCGACGATTCTCTTTGTGTTCCAAGCGAATTTCATTGAAATATTTCATCCAGCTTTTCGCTTTTAAAATCGTTTGCCGATTTCAATGAATCTTTTGTTCATCGACCCTATATAAGGGTCACCTGAGAATGTCAGATTCGTCCGTTCAAAATTCAGCATTTCCATTCGTTCCTTATATTAGAAAATCTAAAATTCAGTTTCTAAAAACTCATTTTATCATTTTCAACCATTTCTTCTCAAATGTTCATATAACCGAATAAGTATACCTCCAAATAAGTTGGCTTGTTCAAGTTCAAGTGGAACTGATTAATTCCAGCAACTTGAAATCAGTAATGGCTTCTATAAAGTTGGATAGATGATTGAAATATTGGAAGTAATTTCTAAAAATTTTAGACGAATAGATTATTTCAGGAAAAGTTCATAAATTTCGAGAATGCACGCATCCCTTCTCTTCTGGTTTGTCGTCGTCGGCACTCTCGCTATTGTGCAATGCTTTCGTGAGTGTTGACCGATCATTACATTTTCAGTTTCCGTGATTGTTTTCCATTTCCCTGTGAATTTATTCACATTTCAGTATTCGTTAAAAGACAACAGTGGATATGCTGGCTTATGAGATTATGAGTTCAAAACAGTTCAAATCTTAGTTCATTGTCATCTCAGCCAGCATATCCATTAGTGTTGTCTGCGAATGTTGGTTCGTTGCCGTCTCGAACTCGATTCGACATGATGGAGAAATGCAGTATTCTATCGTGATTAGAAACATGATCAACAATTACGATATCTTATTCTTGACATAACATTTGAGTCTGAAATTCACTCTTTTTACCACTGATCATCAACCTCGAAATGTAGATGAGTCCTCAAATGCCTACTTATGATCATAACTCTCACCCAGCATATCCTTTGTTGGAATCAGAATCTCATCAAAATTACGTTAGCTCATCAAATGAAGTTGCAGCAAGAGAAGAGCCCGAGATTCCGGCAGAGAGTGAACAGGCACTTCTTCGAGCTGGTCCGAAGAGCGTGAAAAGTCAGTCATTCGATAATTATGAGAATATTATTTGAATATCTGTTGTGGAAGAATTGAACTTCATGCTTAGTTTCCGCTCCAACATCCTTGCTGGTTGTCCTTCTGTCAGAGTTCAGCAAGAATCTCATAGTTGGTTGAATGCAATGCAATGTTTTGAACTCACAATCTCGATTTCTTGGAAAAAAAAACTCAAGAAACAGAACAAATACAATCAGAGCGTTGCTTCCAATCTTCCCTCACAATCATCCTTAACAGTATTTTTCTTCCAATCGTCCTTCCTTTCTAATGCCTCCAACATCCCTCAACCTTTTCAGTATTACTCTAATTAATAAGGCATTCCATGAATTATCAATGAAAATTGGTAGTAAACAATGTGTGCTGTTTGTTGTCACTGTGCATCAAGCCAAAAAGCATGTTCATTGCTAACATCATTTTCAGGATATGGATATTATGATTGGGGATATGTGAGTTTTTTGACGATCTGTTGTCGTCGATTCATTCATACGTTGTCTCAATGAGCTGAATCGTCGTTCAACAATGGTTTTCAAGCATAAGAAAAACTAAAATGATAATTTTGAAACGCGAAACTTTTCGCATAATCACTTACAAAGTGGAAGCCAGTAGCCACGCTTTTAAGAAAAATTTCAACTAATATCTAAAAAAATGCATTCTTCGTTTATCCATTAAGTTTTTCTCACTTCTTCACCAACCAATCCCAGCAACAATTCAAGTAAATATAACGCAAACTTCAGGGATGGTATCCGTGGTACAACAGCTACTATTACTACAGCCCTTGGTATTACTCATACTACCCATACTACTACCCATACTACCCATGCTGGAACTTCTGCTCTAACAGATGCAACTGCAACAAATATGACTACGACTGTTGCCAGAATTGCTGTCAAAAGTATCCTGGTGAATGCAACTGTGGTAAATCGCTTGAATGAGAAGAAGAAGAACAAGAACAAAATACAGGTGAATCCATTTTCATCATCCATTAAATTTCAGTAGAGATTTATCAAATTATCTAGTCGACTATTCATTAGTTACTACTATCATATAGAATGACAGCAATGAAATTCATTGAAAACGAACTAAAATTAACTGAACTTGTGATCCGTACAGTGACTGATATGAACGATTTCGATTTCAGCATGATCAGTTGTCTCAATGACAATTCTAATTGGCATCTTCCAATAATTTCGATAGTTTCATTGACACTCAATTATTGATCATCTTCAATAGTATTCATGATGTTTTCACGATAAATAATTCATTTGAAACTGCTTTTTGATGCATTACATCACAACACGATACGATGTGAAAACAATGCGCTGATAAGTGACAAGTCTTTTTCAATCAAAATTTGAAGTGAGTTTCACTCGAGTTGACAATACGCATCTGTTTTGAAATCTGATTCCACATTGATATTCGCCTCTTTCCAAAGAACATCCCAATCGTTGTACACTAAACGTTTCCAGTATTCGTTCGGTATTGTGATCTCTTCGACTTGCCAACATTTACCGAAGTACTGAAAATAGAGCAACAACAATCGATGAAAACAAAGTTCACCATGTGATATTTGTGCCGAGACCACTGAACAGTTTACATATGACAGCCGATACTGCATGCTTTATCTGTTCAGGATCACTTTTCGCACAACAACATCAATCAAAACTTTGTACCCTTGGTTTGATTCCACAGGTTGAATAGACTTTTAAGAATAAGCCGAGTCCTTCGGTGAAGAATTCTTGAGCACGACCCTCAATAGCGAACGTTCCGCTGCTATTCACTTGAACTCGACTGATCAAATCATCAACGCTACTGTCTGAAAAGGCGATCAACTCAATGCACGAAACTGCAGTGTGCACTGAAAAAATCATTTCTGTTGCATCATACATTGTTGGAAAGTTTATGAAGACACAGGTCGATTCAGTTTGGAGTTAAGAAGCCATAAATTGCTTCGATTTGGATTCACAAATTTTGCTTATTCAAATTGTGTTGAGAATAGAGATCTACTGCTATAAGTACTGGAAGCCATTTTAATGCGCCAAAACTTCTCTTCTTAAATTAGTACTTCGAATGAATCCATATATGTACTGATACGATACGGTATTCTGCGAATAATCAGTGTGCCAAACTCGATTGTACGATGAACATAAACGATAAACGAGAGTCGATGTTACCAACGCTTACATTTAATTAAATTTGTAATTGAAACAACTACTCTAAGATGGTGAAGCAATAGAACTGCAAATCCATGTAAATGAGAACGGTGCTATTGAAAAGGGTAATTGAGATGATTGTGAGAATGCAAAAGAAATCAAACAAAAAAAGTACCATCTTCCCAGAGTTCGACGAACTGCGGACCTGCGTTCTCGACAGTTCTGCCATCGCAAAGAAGTCTTCCTTCGACCTTTATAACAGCGCACTTGTCGAAGAGTGGACAGCGTGGAAACAAAGGATTTTTGGTGCGAACGGACGAAGTGAATAATAAAACAGTTGGAATGAAGATGTAAATGTAATGCATTCGTTCGATATCTGAAATTTGCCGATATCAATACTCACAATCAGTAATAAACAAACGCTGCGAATGAGATTGGAAACGAGAGAATTATTTCGATGGGTAAAGATCGAATCGCTCATTCTCGCTAAGGAATTTAACGGCAATATTCTATGTGCAACCAACCACAAGATGCGCTCACTCGGTGGCTACTGAAGCCATTTGTGAGCATCGTCGAGCTCATAAAAGTTTTGATATCAAATGAATATAAAACGAATAAACAAGGAAGTGGTCAAATAACAACTATAAACAAATAGTGTAATGTAATAATTCACGTAATAATTAATGTAATCAAACATGTAACAAACAATTTAATAATTTATGCATAATCCATAATCGAAATTGTGTTATTTGAATAAATCATTTCACTAAAACGTAGAATTGATAAACAATACTGAATTATTGAACAAAATAGTTTTTTGCTGGAAGTTGAATGTGGAATGGAGGGAGTGAAGGGGATGGCTTGAAAGTACCGTTTTTTATCGCTTTTGTTTCAGTGATGTAGCCATTCATCTTTCGAAGTCTACGCTTGAGCAGATCAAAGTATATTGGAAACAAACGACTTTCTTAAGAAGGAACTATCGCTTGAATCCATCAATGCAACATCCTGGATGAGAGTGCGTAAGTCTGATGATTAATAGACTCTCTAAGAACAGAAGAACGCACCTCTTTATCTGCTAGAGACTGAGCTCATTACAGCTGATTAAAAACAATACTTCAGTTGGTAAATGCACATCAATTTTGAGCACATTTTGACGACGTTAACCTCACCCATATTTCACTCTTCAAGATGACTCTAGGAAAGTTTTCTAAAAGCTTTGATTCAGAAGTTTTTTTGATACATTCTAAAGCTGACTGATTGCCGTGCAACGCATCCAAAGATGGAATCATTCCTTTTAAGGAATGGGAATTTTTGAAGATATGAGTAAATCAAAGAATAAAAGCTTATCTATAAGATCAGACACATGCATTTGCAACTGTCAATCAAGAAGAAGTAATCATCATGTCTAAAAACATTTCGAAAGTGACAAGTTTTCTATGTAGAAAACGCAACTTCTTTGAAAATGAGAGTAATATGTAGCAGTGTGATTTGTTGAAATGGTTCCCTTACCAGTTCATTCATATATGGTAATGTTGCACCATGAAAGCTCATCACGACCATCTTTTCAGTACTATCATTTCAATCCGATGCTAACTGCCACAAGAATAGAGCAGTGAGACGAGAAATCGTTGCATTTCTCGTTCTAAGCGATGCAAAAGATATTCATTAAGAAATAATAATATGATAAGATCAGCTGTAATATGTAGCGAGACTGTAAACTTAGTATTAGATGTGTAATGTCAGGGACAAACGAAAAACCAGTCCGGAAATTTCTCATCGATCTTAAATATTATACAATTTCTAGTAGTTTATCGTTCTCGGTTTAATTTGCACACGGTGGCAATGAGTCTTCATAGAATCATATTTCATGAACCAGTTCTAGATGATTTCAGTTCCCCGGATCTTCTGGATTGATTTCTATAATATTACCATTGCATGTGGGAATCGCATAGGTTACTTCCAGATCTTGTTAGCACGTTCATGATGGTATTCAACATTGCTGGACTTCCTCTTAGACCGTTGTGTTCATAATATTGCAATCGATCATAATTGCATGAAAAGCTGATGTCTGTGACACACTCAATTCAAACTGACTTAGATGAATTCTCATTCTTTTCAGACGTGTTGTATTCACTCTCATAGCTATTGCATGCGAATATCGTTCTCTTGATGAGTTTTTCTCATTCACTTCGTCTCATTTCACTTCACAGTTCGAATCAATTTCTCATTCTGTAGTATATACTATTTAATGAACACGTTGACGAGTGTTGACAATCGAAATCAACAATACAGCAATTGAATATTATTGCTCAACAACGTTCGACAGTCAAATGATCAATTACAGAGTGCATTTGATGGAATGAGAATTTGACTTTAATTGTTGAGTGAAATGAATGAGAAATAAACAAAAGAGAACACTTCTGGTGATAAAAGCTATGAGAGTGATTGTAGCAGCAAGGAAAAGAATGAAAACCCCGTTATAACGAGTGAAAACCTTGTTGCGCTCAGACGGGTTAATACTCACAAAATAGGAGAATGAAGAGTGTTGCAATCAACTAACCGCATTTACATATCCGAGTTAAAAAACACCATCGCAATGGTGTTCTACCATAAAATAAGAACTGCACGAAATACTAATTTCTCGCCCTCCCCCCCTCCGAACCTTCAAATTACCCAAAATGGGTGAATTCAGCCGCTATGAGAATTATTGTTCTAGATTGTTACTGACTACTTAAGCGATTGCAAACAAGAAGCGAAAAAAGAGAACGAATTTAACTGCAATTTGCAATTACAGTGAACAACAAATTCTACTGGAATTTTTTAGTTGATTGAGTTGGAATAGAGAACAAATTAAGTGTACTAAAACAAAAAACTAATTCCCCAATGTGCTCTTCTAAGATTTAACGACACGACAAAGCTAATTATGAGATGGATGTTTCGTTAGGATATATTCGTTCAGATACAATTATCAAAAGTACGATTATAAAATTTTTCATCGCAAATGCTGTTGACGATCGCGAATACAAGCTTGCAACTTCGTACGCCTATGTCTCACTGATTAGTGATCAGTCGGACAAACTTTGGGGGAACATGTGGAAATCAAAATGAATTAGAAGAGTTGCTAACGAACAGGTAGGGAGATATAAATCTCAAGCAAATACGTATTAAACAACCAGGAATCTACTAATCAATGGGCTACAAAATGGAAAACTATTCTATCGAATAGAATTTCACACCGAATTTCCTCCTATATAATTAACTGATTTCGTATTCAAGAACCTATTCTCAAACCTTCAACTCTGCTGACCACAAATCACCGCATATTCTCATTATTAGTGTTGTAAACAAAAACACTTGCTTATAGATGGATTGACTGGTGATTCAATTAAAGTTACGTAAAGATTTGCTTGTGTTTTGATGCGTATTGGATGCTCGTGATTTATATATTCTTACCTGTTCGTTAGTTACCATTCTAATTCATCGTATTTTGCACAATGTTCGTCCAAAATTTATTCGATTGATCACTCATCAGTGAGAAATGCGAGGCGTAGGTGTATGAAGTTGCAAATTGTTCATACAGGTGCGGCTGTTTGGATGAAAATGCTTCGAGATGAGAGCAATATTCGCGAATTTGAAGTTGACGAAACAAATAAGACACTGACAAATCAGGTGAACATTTGAAATATTTCGCCAGGCAAACAAGCCAGATGAATGAGGTAATAATGAACCACAACCAGCCGCAGTGCATCAATAAAGATGCATCGAGGACTCGAGGAAAGCATCGAAAATAGCACCGATAAATGAGAAGAATGACAAGATATTGCCTTCAAATCAGACAACAATGAATCATCATCAACATTACAGAAACTCAAAAGCATTTGAACGGTTGGAATTACGTTCGTTCCACAAAAAAAACCATTGTTACTGCTGTTGGAGATGCGGACAGACGGACGGATACGGTTTGACTGTGAAATCTTATAGCGGCGATTAAGGGATTGTTTGTCTGATATTCGATTCAGTTGTCTGACGTTTTTTTTTCGTTGAAAAAGCATGAGAATGTAATATTATATTTCATTAGATGTTTGATTCCTATTTGATTGATTCATCACATAGTCAACAATGCAGAGAAAGCATTCGTCATGAATGTGTCTTTGTGACTCTCACATGGAGAGCTTGTATGAGAAGCTGTTTGATGAGTTTTTTTTATTTTTTATTTAAGGTTAGATTTAAGGCCTGAGCTTTGCGAATGTAAAGATTGCTTTCAATGGCAAACTCGTATAGGTGCGATAATTGAGTGAATTGGACACGTATTTGCATTTAGAATGAAGAAAATAAATTTGTGCCACAAATGTGAATGAATGCCAACTGTTATGATTGATAACTGTTTAATTGAATATGAATAGGCAAGAATTAACCGACGAGTAAACATCTAAGATATTATACATCTAAGATATCGCCTGCGTCTAAGATATTATATACACCGTTAGAGCGGTTCTCATCTAATTATGAACGTTCATCACGTAAACACAATCATAAATATTAAATTAAAACACACAGATCAGGGGATTTATTCATTGAAGTCGCCCACTGTCTTCATATCCGTTCATTATGATATCATTCTTTGATCATTCTGAACGATCAGAGACCATTTTCGCTTCGTTCACTTGAATTTTTTGCATCTCTGAACAAATTTAATACTCACGAAATATTCACAATTGAAGTAACAAAATGCTGCCATTCCCACCTTTCAATCATTTTAGGTTTTCAGATGGGCAACGCGCGGTCCGTTCCGTGTCGATTGCTTCTAATTAGAAAATAAGGTTAGGAATTATACGACGACATCCGAAATTTGCAGTCCTTTAATGGGATCAGTTCAAACGTAATGACATTCTCCTTCAAAAATCCTACATCTCCATTGTGAAGCTTATATTAATATTAAAAATCCTACACCAAGTTTATATTTTCATCCTAAGTCCCGTGTATGAAAAATTATGTTTTTCGTCTTTGTTTCATACAATCATCTTTTTATGATGTTTTATAATCACCGTTGAAAGCTCATAAAAAGAAGAGATTAGCGAGAGCATTTTCTGAGCTTCGAATACGGATGTCTATGAGGACAGTAAGTTGAGTATTGTACATGAATGCATATAGATGGGTATAGGTCGATCAGATTAGATAAGGTGCGATACGTGCTCAAGTCTTCGGCACTTAAAATTATATCACAATAAAATGTTCATTTTGTCAACGGCATTCGAAAAAGCTGCAATATTACAGAAAATTGCTTACAATAAGAGACTTAGCAGAGACGAAGAATAAAACGTTTTCAATAGGACTCGTGAATCTTTTTAGGAATGCATCATGCAGAATTAAACGTGAACGAGAGTGAATGAATGCAAAAATGAATGAATGCAGAAACGAGAATGAAATGAACAAGAAATAAAGCCGTTATGAAGCTTAGGTGCTTAGTGCCGTTGGCAATATTTCTAGATGAAACACTGATTAAGTGGTTGGAAAATGTTACGAACTCATAAATTCCAGATTACATGTGAAGATAAGAATTTCAGAATCAAAGTTCGCTGTCCACTCTTCAACTGTACTGATTCATCGTTTGAACAACTAACGTCAATTAATTGCACACAAATAAGCATTAGCTTGTTGAACAAGGTCCGAAGGGAGCGAATGTTCAGAGCGTTCAATAAAGGAAGTAGCGATAAACAGGTGATTTAAGCAATACTTCTTCACTTCACAAAACGGTATTTCAGTGAAGCATTTCAATGAAATTTTGATTCTGATCGCATAACAAATCACTAAAAGCGAAAATATTCCCAGCTGTTTATGACATCCTGCAGCAGCAAAATAATCCGATTTTAAAAGCCGCAGAGAATGGGGTGTAAACAAGTGATAACAAAATAAAATTTCAACTATCCGAAGTTGAGAAAACAACATCGATAAAGTGATTATCCTTCAAATTTGATACGATTACCAGTGAATTATTCGATATTTTTGTTCAAGTATACATATTCTGAACAGTTGATAGGAACTGATTGTTGATTCATTTGGTTTCGCGTTACTTCAAAGGGGCGGTATCGGTGCCATCCAAAGGCAAACGTTTTGTTTAGCATTCATAACCTTTGCTTATTTCGTGTGAATAGATCTTATTCACTTCTTTGGATTACGATCAACCCAAAGTTATATCACTGAAGTTCTCAGACCTCAATGAGTCATTGACAACAAAGTAAACGAATAAATAGTCCTCTAATCAAAATCAATCGATTTAAAGTGTGAAAATCAACAAGATAATCCAATTTCTATTGTTGCTTCATTACTGGCTGGTGCATGTGCCGGTGCTCTAGCAAAGACCACAATCGCACCGCTTGATCGAACTAAAATTAATTTTCAAGGTGACCATTTTCATTTCAAAATTGCTTCTTCTAACAGACTAAAACAGTATCATGCACACACGATACCAAATTCTTCATGATTATCGAATTCGTCGTCATGTGATACATCTGTTTTCTTTGTTCGCCGAGTTCTTTCAGCCACATTCTCTGCAATGTCAGCAGCATTTGCTAATAAATAGAGGACCGTTTTATCGTACAATATCGAAACATCAGTTTATGCACATGGATTACTAGCATTCAAGACGTTCATCTTCGAGGGTCATCGCAAGCAATATCAATGGATGAAAAACCACTCGCACATAGTCCCTACACCGATAAGCATGCTCTTACTGAGTCCTCAATATGAATCTGTGGTCATCCATTAGAAACATTCTCATGTCACAGTCTCATTTATCAGTCATTTATTGCCAACTACCATCTACCTTCGAATGCTTGTTTCAAGGACAAATCATGTTAAACAATATTACGAGTGATACGAGAAGATTTTCTAAAACATGAAAAACTGCTGAAAGTAGGTTAGATCAGGTACAAAACAAGCTCGGGGAATTCTATCCAACCCAACTCTACTGTGAGGCAATAATGCGATTTCACTTAACAATGCTTTATGTAAATGATCACTGTCGAGCACTGAAAATTGATTAGCATTTCCAATGTGCTTAAATAAAATATTATTCATCAGCTGCATGAAAACCTCATTTCGTTTTGAAGTTTCATCAAGCAATCGCTACTCGTTTTCGGCCGCATTAGACTTCCTTCGAGAAACGTACAAAAAAAGTGGATTAAAATCGTTATGGAGAGGAAATTCAGCCACAATGGTTCGTGTAGTTCCATACGCTGCCATACAATTCGCATCTCATGAACAATACAAAAGAATATTGCATGTCGATGCAAACGGGTAATCTCGCATTCTAATTTTAAAAAATAATTCAATCGTATGAATATTCTCAAAGGACCCTTATTACCTATCCATACAAATATTTATATTGAAGCATTTGCTGTCCACTTCACTCAAAACCTAGAAAATTTGTTTTAAGAGAAATTTCATTCGAAACTAATTGTGAGAGTTATTATTGAAAGTTGATTAAGTCAGTACATAAAATCGAAACAACCTGAACCAACCAATATTCTCTACGTCAACCAATAAGGATACATAATGAATATTTATTCAAACAACTGTTCAGTTTTATCGTGAATGCAAAATAATTTATTGGTGAATGAATCTTCGCAAAGTGAATATTGCCAATGAATATTTCACAATCAGAAAAGACAGCTCCAATAAACCTGAATAGAGCTATCAGCATACGAAATTGAGATTGCAGAATGCATACACCGTATCGGAGGTTTTTGGCTGGAGCAATGGCTGGTTTAACGGCAACGATGTGTTTATATCCGTTGGATACGGCCAAGGCTCGGCTAGCAACCACCACAACGAAACAATATCGGACGTTGATATCTGTCTTTGTTAAGATGTACTCACAAGAGGGTTTTCGGTGATTACACCTTATCAATTTATGCTTTTCACTGTTTCGTACAAGCGAACCGAACATTTTTTGGTTTATAAGTTGCATTCGATAGTCTTAAACACTTAAAGGTTACGTATGTCCATTCGAATTTCGTTTAGTAGAATTTTGTGCTAAGTGAATATGTTCAATAGGCTTTGGTTTGAATGTACATTTAATTACAGGTCGTTTTACAATGGTATTGTACCGTCGTTGTTTGGGGTGTTGCAATACACGGGAGCGAGTTTTTTCACTTTTGGAACATTGAAACTTCTTTATCAAGGTGATTAAGAGTTACGCTTCCATTTTTCAGAGGAATATTATTCCTTTATTGCTCATAAATTCAGATGATTATTCAGTCGTATGATGTAATCGAATGAATATTTCATGAGGATTATTGAATGAATATGTTTCAGAGCGCACTGGTGAAGCACCGTCACCATATCATCGTCTTTTATTCGGTGGTGTTTCGGGTGTATTAGGACAAACTACTTCATATCCGTTAGATATCGTTCGTAGACGAATGCAAACTGGCAGGGTGCCCTCGGGGCAGAGTGTCATCGTGACGTTGTTTGTCATTTATAGAGATGAAGGTTTTATTAGAGGACTTTATAAAGGCTTAAGTATGAACTGGATCAAGGTAAGCACTCATTTTCCTAACAGTTCAGGCTAAAATCGAAAGAAGTTTATCAAAACATGAGAGAACAGAAAATTTTGAGTGTTCCACGTGTCTTCCTATTATTTCTTCTGAAATCTGAAGAGATAATACTTCATCAGAATATCGTGCGAACAAATTTTCACACTCATGGAGTTGAAATTTTAACAGAGTGTAACGTAAATCAGTTCATTTAAGGGTCCAGTGGCCGCAGCGATAAGCTTCACAACTTATGATTACGCATTTCTTTACGTGAGCAATTTAATTAAAACATTTTTGAAAGTATCAAACAATGATTGAAAGAAAAAATCGAAATCGTCATCAACCTCTTCAATTCACCATAAAACCAAAATTGCATTCATGGAGTTGTATGCTGGAAAGCATTCGTTGTTATGATTGATGCTTATCATTCGTTGTTACGCTAAAGATTGTCTTCGATTTAAATGCTCTTAAAAATTTGATGGTATAATCATGGAAACGTTGAAATGTTTTAACAGTTCTGATGTTGATTACGGTTATTTTTGAAATGCAATCAGTATTATGCACTTTTTTGTTGAAGTTGATTGAATTAAACGAATGTGTTTAGTGATTATTCAGTCGAAAGAATTTAAGAGTCATCATAAAAGACAACATTACATGTCTGTTTATCCATTCGCTATCGCTTTATTCCCCGCCACGATGTGACCTGGCTTCTTGTTTATACAACAATTGTAACGATCAATTGCGTTTTAATCTTTTATGTCAAATTTGGGTAATTAAACCAATAATATAAATGCGTTGAAAACAATTATCGTAGCAATCTTATCATTACAAACAGAATATCAATCGTCACAAATAACAATTCAAAACGGCTAACTTCATCCGACTTTATCCAAAAAGTCGTGCGAAAATAAACGCGGAAAAAAGATTTCAAGAAACGCCAAGTGGCTGTATGATTTCATCTCACTTTCAAGAAAATGAAATTAACAATTAGCAATCGTAGAATTTCTTTCTGCACTGAGTTATTCCTATTCATCACTTGCACAACCCAATAATCTCGATTCTTCTAAGCTCATAACAACAAAATCCTGTCCATCTCGTTCATCTCATCGAACTATCCCTCGAACCATTTTCTCAGTGAACCTCTGCGGGATAGGTCTCTATTCAAATCAAGTGGCTCATTGCATAAACAATCTTGCGTCAGTCATACTATTCTTATAAATCTACTTAAATAATCACCATATTGAAATATTTAAAAGTTTCTTCACGACTCACTAGTCATCAGAACAATGGACATGTACTGAATCGGTAACGGAACGCTGAATCTGAATATGGGTTGAAATGTATAAATGTAACGTGGAGTGATTTTCTCCAATGCTTTCTACTCACATGCTTTCTACGTATTTTAGTTGCTGATAATCGAAATGAGTTTAAATTTTCTTACGAATTTTAAAAGGGATATATTTTGGAATGTTAGGCTCAGGCATTTCAAAAAAACAATTTTCCGGAAATTTGGTTCGCACAACTTTTGAAAGGAAAATTTTTTAGATATTTTAATTTCAATAATTCGGAAAGAACGGATTTTTTTGGAGGAATTTCGATGAGAGAATTATTCGCAATGTCGGATTCACGAATTTCAGAAAAATGGTTTCCCATGAACTTTGTTTCGATACATTTCAGTGGAATGATTTTTTGAAATTTTAATTTCGGCTATTCGAGAAGAATGGTTTTTGGGAATCTTTGATTCAATTCTGGAGATTTTTAACGAAAAAATTTCGTAATTTTCAATTTCGTGGTCATATTATCAATTCCTCTGAATTCTGAATCAGTCAGAGTTGAAATGAATAATTGTACATTTGCGTATTTTCATTAGATTCTTCTGTTCTCCTTAAGACATCTTCCTATTTCGCTTCTTGCTCTAAAGGTATTTAATCTTATTGCATTTGCTTCCTCCCCGCTTATCTGCTATAACAGTGGTTCTCATAGGGGGCGAAATTACCCATTTTGAGTAACTTAGCTTAGGCTTACGATTAGGGTTTTCATTCTTTTCCTTGCTGCTATAATTACTCTCATAGCTTTTATCACCAAAAGTATTCTCTTTTGTTAATTTCTCATTCATTTCACTCAACAATTAAAGTCAAATTCTCATTCTATCAAATACACTCTCTAATTGTTTATTAGACTGTCGAACAATTGCTGTATTGTTGATTTCGGTTGTCAACGCATCCAATAAATAGTACATGCTACAGAATAAGAAATTGATTCGAACTGTGAAGTGTAAAGAGACGAAGTGAATGAGAAAAACACATCAAGAGAACGATATTCGCATGTAATAGCTATGAGAGTGAATAGAACACGTCTGAAAAGAATGAGAATCCATTTAAATCAGTATGAAGTGAGCGTGTCATAGACTTTTCATGAGCCTTCATGCAATCATATTCGACTGCAGCACTGATGAACACA
Organism: Anisakis pegreffii; assembly: GCA_035041965.1. NCBI lineage: Eukaryota > Metazoa > Nematoda > Chromadorea > Rhabditida > Anisakidae > Anisakis > Anisakis pegreffii. The sequence continues at coordinate 96,174 of JAPYMA010000120.1, read as the reverse complement.
ATGAGGGTTACGGCGGACTGCTAGGTCATCAAAAAGGGTAATGGAACACTGGAACGTGAGAACCACTGTGCCATAATGATGCTTTTATCTAAAACAGCGATTCTGCGCACACTTGATACAGAATCGTTCAATCGCCTCAAGCTATAGTCAAAGCGGTGCAGATGCACTTGCAAATTCGCTGCTAGTAGTCATGCTGCAATACTTATATACTTGTTTAAAAAATGAGTGGTCATGGCCGTGTTAGCATTTCACTTATCTGTTTCATTGTCGTTTTCTCAAAATGTATATCGTCATGGTCTTCGTTAATTAATTATCATGCATAAATTCAGTGGTACGAAAACGATTGCTTGTTATTTTTGTGCAGAATTAATTAATGAAATAGATCATTAAAAACGAGAATGAATAGATCTGTAGTAATCGTTAAACATTTCGTTGAGAAATTATCCTCCTTCCCAGATGTGTGCGTTACGTTGTTATAGATAAACAGATGACACAAATGTATTTTGTTTTGTTTCAGATTCGCTGAAAAACTACTTCCAGAGGAACTTTCAACATTGACTGCATGAAAGCAGTATAACGACGCGTCTGTAATAAAGGGATTCATTGGTTGTTTATTTGTCGAAGCAATGAAATCCGCTGACCAAAATGAAAACTCATCGGAGGAATTTTCTGAAAAGGTAATTTTTAGTAATTCGCTCCGTTTGGTGAGGTGATAGTATCAGCTGGTTAAACTTGATATTCTCCTAAATATCCTGTGACCTGCAAACCCTATAGAATTTGCGTTAAAGTGTTGTTCATGAATTAATTATTGACTAACAAATGATAATAGGTTAACTCTAGTCACTATTAAAAATCAACAAATGTTAATATATAAATATTAATGTTGAACTTTTGAATATTAATAAATAATTAATATTTAATATTTATTGTAAATATTAATATTAAATCCTAAAGTCAGATTTGAGCAGAAGTGAGTTCATTTCATATTCTCACATTTACTTCGCGAATTTATTGCCCAGTTTCTAACCAGTTTTACTTTTATTATTGTCGATGTATTTGCAGAAGTCATAGTTTGAGATTCATCGGATAATTATGTCGGTGATATTACAATTAATATTACATATTCATAAATGATCTCTGAATGAAGACAGTTGAAATGAATGAAAGAAGTTAAGGTGCGCAAGGTAATTGATGGCATGAACAAACCAGAGCTGTGTCGTGCGGATATGGACGTGATCGATGAGATCAACACACTCTTTCCGACCGAACAATCATTGTCACAGTTGGACACAGTAATGCAGTCAATCGAAAATGAACTCGTCTCGTTGGATTGTGAGTTAGCCGATTTGGTGGAGACACATGGCACGGCACGTGATGACGGTGATAGAGCTCTTGCTGAGGTACTTGATCTGTTATTGAGTTAGCAGTCTCGGTCCCGAGTTTGGATCCGACGATCATCTTTGGCGCAAACTTTCTAATGTCATAGTTAACGTAATGATAGCAGTACTTTTAATAATACCAGTAATAAGTAATAAATATTGTGAACAATTGAGGCACATGCTGCGATGAGTGAGCTTGAGCAACGTATCGAAGCCATTCATCTGAAGACACAATCCTCAGAGACAGTCGTACAAGAGATGACTCGGGATATAAAACAGCTTGATGTTGCTAAACGTAATCTTACGGCGTCCATCAAAACACTTCACCATTTGCATATTCTGCTTACTGGTGTTCATTCTCTTGGTATGGATTTCGATTTGCTTTTGGTCGATTTCTTATGTTTTCATCAATTTTAACTCAGTATCAGAATGTTTTTTTAAATCCACGAGTAAATGTCCATAAGTTAATATATCATTCAATGCTTAAGCGTTTGGTATTCAAGCGTTTGGTATATGATCGAAAGTGTTAAAATTGATGACCATTAGAAGATTCATCTTGAAAGCTTTTAGTTTCCCATTAGATGGTTTTGTGCGTTCACAAAAGTGTATATCAGAGGTTATCTGACATCGATTTGATGATGAATTTGACTTTAAGGTACATGGATTGAACAGCGTCGATATGGAGATATAGCATCGCAGTTACCTGCCGTCTTAAATGTATTGCAGCTTTTCAATTCATACATGGATGTGGAACAGATTAAGAATATTTCTGAACAATTGGAACGTTTGAAGCAAAAACTCGCAATCCAGCTCGTTACCGATCTCAAACACACTTTCCAGGTGTGATGGATTTCCATTGTGTTCAAATTTATACACTTCCGTTTGTTAACGAATTTGTAATTCTTGCTTAATTGGTAACATATTGAAGGAATATTTATGTAGCAATCTTTTCTTTAGAGAACATATTTCTCTTTTCTCTATTTTAGAGTCCTTCAAATTTGATTGCCATTTTAGGTTATTCGAATGATCAAGGTTTTGATGAATCTTTCTGTAAAATGGCCATTAGAAAAAACATCGAAAATTTGTTCAATCGTTGGCTATATTTGATCAGATTCTGTGATTGTGAATAGACAAGAAAAATTATCTGTTGTTGAGTTAGTCGTACTCGTAACGATTAACCTGTTCGCCGACGCAGTGAACGTCACACTTTCGTTGCGTCTTAGTTTTAGTGGCTGCATTGATTTTGATTTAGGCTGGCTCGTTGAATTCATCCGTAACGGATATGTGCCGAGTTGCATCGTCGTTGGATAATGGTGTACGATCGGACTTTTGCAAATGGTTTATTGAGCATCAACTGTCCGAATATGCAGTTTTGTATGGGGAAAGTGAGAGTATTGCATGGATTGACAAAATTGATATGAGGTCGATTCTTTGTTCTTATCACTTTTTTGAGAACTTGACAAGTGTGCTGCCAAGAATTCGTCTGCGGTTTCGAGGGAATCCTTTTCTGTGATCAGAAAAGCATTCTGAAAAAACATCAATCAACATACTTGGCTAAACTTTCGAATTATATTAGATTGAGTGGAATAAACTGAAGAAAGTTTTGCAGGTATCGTTGGTTTGTTCAGAAACTGACTGAATTCGAACGCTCCGGAATGGCGAAGATATTCCCACCGGACTGGGAAATGGGCAGACGACTTACACTTGAATACTGCAATATGACAAGGTTACGATTCTGCGCACTCATCACTCTGTTCACTTCTATTCCTTGATGAAAATTCCTTCAACAATTTATTTCACTCTGTTTTTTAATGTTTGCAAAGAATTCAAATTCTATCTGAAATAATAAGCACTCATTATTTGGTTCTACAATTATGTTCCCTGAATGAAATGTTTTTCCCAAAACTTAATTGCGAATTTTTGGTTGTCATCAAATGTGGATAGTTACGAATTGATTTATAGGGAAATGTTGGAGAGAATGATGCGTCGAAGACGCGCTGAATTGGAATTCAAAGTTTTAGCGCATGCTATTAATCACACGATTATGTTCGAAAGTTTATTATGCAAACGATTTCCAGCTAAGGAAGGATTCAATTTTGATAAGGTAATGTATTGTTGAATGTTTTTGTACAATTGTTGTTCGGTTTTGATAGATTTATAAGATTTTTATTGTTTCGTCATTCGCTATTCATCACGTTCAGCTTTATCTCACTGCTGAGCTTCCTTCATCTGCTGTGTTGCTGAATTCACGAACCCTTCTGAGATTTAATTTCGTCGCATTATTTGCCTTCTAAAAAATTTGTCCTGTCTCGTTTTGTGTTGTTTGATATGTTGAAATGTGTTTGATTTTGGGATTGTCCTTTCATAAATTATATTGCAAAATGATATTTGCAGATAATCTGGCGTGTATTTGACAATTATATGGATGTGTTGGTCGTTGCTCAGAAGAAGAATCTTGACAATTTCATCGAAGGTTGCATAACGAAGATACGGAACGGCACTGAACGACCCACAAGAGAGTCCGCACCGAGCGCATATCCACTGCCGTCATCAGCTGATATGTTTCTGTTGTTGAAGAAAATCATCGCGGAATCGTCAAAACTCAGTTCCAATCCTAGCGCGCTTCTTAAGTTTGTTTTTTTTTCTTTTTTCTATGTTACCACGCTTCATCATTTCGATATTTCGAATGGTTTTGAGCCCAATGGAAATTTTCGGTTTTCTTCATTTACATTGCACTCGAGAGAATTGCTTTAATTTTTGAGCTTCAGTGACCTCGTTGACGTGTTACGTGGTTGTTTGCGTGGTTATGCTCATGGCTGTTTGACGGCTTTTCTCCCATCGGTTTCGTCCAGTCAGTCATCATCGGCTTCAATTCTGCAAACTTTAATGCGGTTTGTAGTTACTTCATCTTCATTCTCACAATTAAGCGAATATTCGATTGGAAGTTTTGTCTGTTCTATTTTTACTTGACTGTGAATGATGATGGCTTTTAGTGATGAAACAGCGGTTCGCTTAACAACAGAGCAACAGTTTTTCGCTTGTTGCATTTTGGCCACAGCGGATTGGTGTGCCGAAACAATACTACAGCTTCAAGAGAAACTCAAGCAACGTGTTCAGGTAGGTGCTATATTTCTGGGTATGAATAGGACAAAGTGAAGAAGGTTGAAGCAATTTTTTGCGATTGGGATTAGTTTAGTTTCGACCTAAACTGAATGACAGTGTGTGTGATCAGCAATAGTTACGTTGAGATAAGTGAATTGTGCCATTAAGCGATCAGAGATAATCCGTAATGTGTTCAAGGCTTACAACGAAATTGTCAAATTAGTAAAGTGTGGGAATCCAGTTCTATTTACTGATGAAAGCAAATCTGATATCAATTGCAGAGTATCGATTTGAATCAAGAAATGGAACTGTTCTATAGTATATCCAATAATGCATTATCGGTGTTGGTTCAAGACGTAGAATCGACGTGCGATGCATCGCTTCAAGCAATGATCAAAATAAAGTTCGTTCATTCCATCTTAATTCCATTCGTTCAGTCTCAATTTCTCATCTACATTTCTCCCAATCAGTCAAGCAATTGTAACGCTTTTAAAAGCGTTTTTGACTTCGCTGTAAGATGATTAATGGTACTTTTAATGAAGAATCAAAAAAATAAAGAAATGTTTCGTTGTTTCAGTTGGAATGGAATCGAGAGTGTTGGTGATGAATCGCCGTATATCTCGTCGATTCGTTCACATCTTCGTTCGGCTGTACCGTTGATTCGAGATTATTTCGCGGATCGTCGTAAATATTTTGCACATTTTTGCCTCAAATTGGCCACACAACTTGTCAACAAATTTCTTGGTGCTTTATTCAGGTCTGATTTTGTGTGAATTATTCGATGCAGTAATTGCACAGATTTTAAAATATTCGCTTTGAAGAAGAAACTCATGATACTTTTGATATTTTATTGATTCCAACTTGACGAATTTCCATATCGACTACCACTAACGAATTTGTAATTCACATCGAAAGCATTCATAATTGTTAAGTTTGTTATTCGATATATTCGACGTGTTTACTAACTATTTTACGCAATGCTTTGCAGATGTCGTCCAGTGAGTTTGACCGGTGCCGAGCAACTTTTACTCGATACGCATTCACTGAAAACGTTTCTCTTGTCGATGCCATCCGTGGAATCGTCAATCAGCACTAAACCACCGACTGTTTATACGAATGGAGTGGTTAAAACAATGACAAAAGCAGAAATGATTCTGAAGGTATCGCTTTCGAAACTACGATTGTAATTGTATGGATGAACGATTTAAACATCGGCTTTTCGCACGAACTTGATGATTTTGAGATTAAGTGTTGTGCTAGCTATAATGTGGCTTATCAAATATGCCATCATTTCTTGATGTAGTGAGTATTTTTACGCAGTTTGAAGTGTTGAATTTTTTGTGCTCTGTCAACTTATCGCTTGCTTGCAGATGGTAATGTCAGAGACGAACTCAGCAGAAGATTTTGTGTCTGCATATTCGCGATTGTTACCCGAGTCAGATTCATCGGAGCTGCAGAAAGTCCTCGAAATGAAGGCGATACGACGCCAAGAACAAACGTCAATCATCCAGCTCTATCGTACGCAAATAGAAGGACATTCGCCTGCTACTTCGAATCTTAATTCAGGTTTTGTTTGCCGCTTCCGACTGTTCTTATCTATTCATTCATTTATCTATCTATTCATTAATTAATCAGTTTATTTGTTTATTTATCCCATGATTGCTTTTATTACTATTATTTTTTAAAATCATTATTCGCATTGTCATCCTTCATAATCACTGATTCATTCTTTTAGACGTTATCTCCATCGTAGAAAATTTATAAGGAGTACGCAAGAAAAATAAAGTTGAAACGAAATATTTCACGTTTCTGTTGTGTTATTTGTTATGGATGGCACAATGTGTAGTTTTCAGCATGATGCATTTTACATTGCAAGAGATTGCGCATTCACTTCGTATAATTTTCAGCAGTCGCACAATCGTCAGCATTCTCTGCACTTGAAAGTATTGGTGATTCGAGTATGCGTCGATTGGAGCAATTGGTCAAGAAGAAATTGTAATTTTGAATTTCAGTGGCTATTGTTTATTTCTTGTCATTCAGTGGCTGTTATTCTGTCGATCATTTGTTTGTTTTCGGTTGTGTCGTTGATTGCGAGTTATATCGCGTTCATTTGTGAATTTTAAGACATATTTTTGGTTTCTTCAAAATATTTCCAAACTGTTTTGAATGATTAAAACGAACATTGAGCCGATATCATTTCGTTGCAATCTCAATTACATTGTATAATTTTTACTGTTCGAATTGGGCAATGTTTAATTCTCGGTGCTGAAGGAAAAAATTGAAAAGTGTTACTTTGAAGCGTCCTCATCACTAAAATAATTTTGTAATCAAACCTGTAAATTCGCTAAATATCACTTTTGTAACTCCAATCTCTAATTTATTTTGTGCCAAAGGTTTTCCGTTGGTTTATTGCTTGGATATTTCATTGTGTTGTAATGATCAAAAATATTCTAATGTTGCGATTGTTTTGTATCTGTGATAAAGGTTTTTCCAAACTTCACTCGATAGCTTCATTTATTCAACGAACACCAACTCCCTTATTTGTCAGATGAATAGTTTGGAAAAAAACGAATCGCTAGTGATTCAACTGATCTCTTCCAAGAAATGCAAAAATAACTCATGATGTTTGCAAACGGGTGTGTAGTACTTGTGAAATGTACTAACGATAAGTGCAAAGTGTATTCCTCGTCGAATATTTTCCACACATCTCTATGGGATATTGGGAGTGCTATTTGAAAACAACAACATGTATGTTCAGCAACTCATGAATTCATTACACCATCAACTAGGACAGTTTCTGTAACATCACAGAGCATATGTGCGACAAACCGATAATACTTACAATTGGAGCTACAGATATCACAGAACTTCATAGGATGTGTCATACAGCTGAACGATTTCGTTACAATACTGAACTGCATTCATTTGATGCCTATGACGATCAAGTAATGAATTCAAATAACATCACTGTAAAGCTATTAGCTTTTGTTCAGTTTTGATCAACACTTTTATTAATTGCTCACATCATCGGATAGAGTGGTCCTCGAGTTATGCGACTAGGGTACATCTTACATAGTTGCAGGCAGTTACGAACGTTTCTGAGAATAAATAACTGTTAAACATGGGAACTCATCATTTCATAATATTCGTCATGCACAATATGTTCTTGATATATTAAGTAAGAGGATGATATACTCGTCTCGCTAATTCATGACGATTACGAAACGGATTGTGTTTAATTGAGCGAACTCACGCGTTGGACTGTCATTTTGTTAAGCACGGAAAAGTTGTATGCATTTGGGCAACATGAAACAAGATTGAGGTCGTAGTTGACTGGCTCAAATTATCTCTATCTTTCTGTGTTAGTGCATTTTCGTTGCTGATACGTAGTTAGCGATGGTATTGCTAACTGAGTATTAGTAACGAAAATGTATCAGCAGTGGTATTGTTAACTGATAACTACATTTCGTTACTAATCCAAGAATATAAAGCGATCTACAAATTGAATATCTCAACACCTTAAAAAACGGCAATTCTCAATGTATAAGAAAAATATCAAGCACTTAAACTATTATCTGCAGTATTTTTGATATAAATCGAGATTGTACGGAAATGCTCTGTGTGGAGGAGGCTAACCTGCTCCAGCAATAAACTCTATCATTTGTTCAAAACATTCAATTCAGCAGATTCTCTATTTCTGTCAAAGAATAAATGTGCATATGTTGTTAATGGGTAACACCTGGTTCCAAGACGTGATAATTTTCTGATGGTATTTCATATGCCATTTTCAGATAAAATTCCTTCAGAAAATTAGATATAATCGCGTATAAATCTGGTGTAGCATTATGCATAAAATAGGAACGGCATACCATATATCTATAAATGAAGTATTATCCGCCAACAGCACAATTATTTCCCTCACTAGCGAGAATCTCATTTGAGAAATGGTAAGAAGAAATGAAATTTGATCTTTCGCAGAGCTGAACATACACTGAGCTTAAGTTGGGTCATTCAGGCTGAGAAGAGGCATGAAAAATCGCAGTACTGCTCCTCGACTGAGCGATTTTATCTGCTAGATAATTCTTTTCTCGCAGCACTGCTCCTATCTGCTAATCGTATGCTTTTCAGAATGACTAATTGTAATCTGAGTGCTATGTGAACATTTTTCCGATTGACCGAAAAGATAAAAACTACAGTTGAAAATCGTCATTGGTATATCGTTGAGCTTTGTTTCTGTGCAAAATAGTTGCGACATGAACGCTTAACGTAAAATAGTTGCGATGTAATGCCCTATCACGAAGTGATAGAATTTGTAATCTTCTAATCCAGTGTTCACGTTATGTGGATATGTTTCGTAATTTCCATGATATCTAGTCATAAATGATTCAAACTTTTGCGTTCGAGAAGAATGTTTCAAAGTTGCGCGTCTGATTCAAATGTTCAAACTAACAATAAGCTGATCGTGAGAAAGATTCAAACTTTTGTGTCTGCATCAAACTTTAGTTGGTGCAAACTCCACTTTCTCGATAAGAGGGATCGTGAAAGGTGAAAATGGGCCATCTTTCGAAATATAATGATAGTATGATGCTTTGGGGTGACCGAAGAGCATTGTGAATTGGAAATGAAGCGAATAATTAGCTGTGATTGTCGTAGTGACTGCTATTATTATGTGTAAGTCGTATACATGAGAGGATAATGAAGTCAATTCATTGCTAATTCATTGGTCTGCTGGAAATGCATCCTCATTGTATCAACTTCCCAATAGGATGGAGGAGGTGAGTGCAACTCTTCATTTGATCTCGTCGATCTAATTCTCGATCATTCATTTTTCGATCATTAATTGTGAAATGAAACTTTTTAAAAGAAATCAATGACTGTATTTCTGAAATGGTACCAAATCGTACTAAACGCTTAACGTATCCTTATTTTTCCAAAACGCAATCTTTGTTTTTCACCGACAGCATGAAATTGCAGATATAGAAAGCGTGATAAGTTATTCGTTGAATATCGAATGCCCATACTTCAGTACTGTTACTATTGTTCCACATCAACTCATTGGCTGATGTGACATTTTCTCGATTCTACAGTCTTATTTCGAATCCAAATCTTGTTCCAGAGTTTTCATGAAGCAGTCGAATTATACAAACGTATGCGTGCCAGATTCGATCAGAGACGTGTTCTGAAGCACGAATATGAACTGTTGATAAAATTTGATGAACGCACTTATAGTCTCTTCGGCTTATATCAGCAAGCAGTTGTTGGTGATGTTAACGTGCCAAGTACGTTAGTTTCCTGAAATATACCATCTCGATTTGTCATTCTTTAATTTGTGAACGCGTTTGGCTTCAAATATCCATAGTTTATGAGTAGATCTCAAGTGAAGTCCTCCATTATTGACGATTAATGGGAGTGAGATCATTTGGATGATTACTCACAAAATCCTTCTCTAAAACTGTAACTCGTCAAGAAGAACCAATCGGGATAAGAGAATGAAAGTCGAACATAATTTCTAGAAATGGATTACTTTGATGAAGAAGAAAAATCGTGGATGTGGGGCTGGATTAAAGGTAATCGGAAGTGGCATGCTTGGAACAAATGTAAAGGTATGTAGATGGTTATCGGCTCATAACCGAGAAATTATTTCTGTTCACCAGAATGAAGATATTCCATCTTCTGGAAGCATTTCAGTGAGTCTCATAAACTTCGAATAGGTTTCAAGGGGGAAAATTTGAAGTACTGATTCAATTCTTCCCTTATTGCATGCCCTTTTCCGCCCTTCAAAACATCCTTTCTATATATCAACTTCCTCGCGGATATTTGGCTATTATTCTGACCGATAACGTTGATCGACATAATTTCATTCATCATTTAACCATTATTTACATAGCAATTTCGTCCCTAGAAAAGACATCTTAATGAATTGTTTTAAGTAAATAGAAATCGGTGAACAATATTCGATGACTTGCAATCGTTTCTCGCGGATTTAGAAAAAAAACCAATGTAAACCATACAAATAAAACATGTAATTTAAGGATTATCAAAATCTGATGCAATGTTTATGTACATCAATGAAGTAAAACAACTAGAAAAAGAGTTGCCAACATTGATTGATGAATGGAAAGACGAACAAGATCCCAGAATACCGGATCAGAATGCTTGGGTTCCCGAGGAGGAGCTGCCTCAGCGATTGGCTGCGATCGAGGAGGCGAAACGACGTAGACGGTGCCCATTCACATCACTATTATTAATCAGTAGTGGCAATGGAAGTGACAATCAACGTGTTTTTGGATCTAGTATCATTTATTCTGAATGCTGTTGATGAAACAATCAGTGCATTATCATCACATAGTATATACAAGTAGAAGACCATTAACGATTACTGTGGAAACCTGAGAGTACCGTAAGCTTCAAGATGGTAACCCTTATGGTCTTATAGTAGCGTGTAGATTGCTCTGTAGTGATACAACGAATACAAACGAGCACCACTGCTCCAGTTGAGATATCTCTAAGAAATTACGTATATCTCCTCATGTGAGCAAAATCGCTAGACAAGATATATATTTTTCTGAATCTAGAGATTCTGAGGAATACAATGGTGCGAAGAAATTGCTATGTTACTGGGCAAACTTGAGAGTACAGTTACCTTGAAGAGATAACTCTAGTAGTGCTATATTAGTGTGTAGATTGCTCTGTAGCGATACAATGAATGTAAACGAGCGTCACAGCGCTAGTTGAGATACCTTTAAGAAATTACCTATATTTCCTCATGTGAGCAAAATCGCTCGACAAGATATATACTTTTCTGAATCTAGAGATTCTGAGGAATACAATGGTGCGAAGAAATTGCTATGTTACTGGGCAAACTTGAGAGTACAGTTACCTTGAAGAGATAACTCTAGTAGTGCTATATTAGTGTGTAGATTGCTCTGTAGCGATACAATGAATGTAAACGAGCGTCACAGCGCTAGTTGAGATACCTTTAAGAAATTACCTATATTTCCTCATGTGAGCAAAATCGCTCGACAAGATATATACTTTTCTGAATCTAGAGATTCTGAGGAATACAATGGTGCGAAGAAATTGCTATGTTACTGGGCAAACTTGAGAGTACAGTTACCTTGAAGAGATAACTCTAGTAGTGCTATATTAGTGTGTAGATTGCTCTGTAGCGATACAATGAATGTAAACGAGCGTCACAGCGCTAGTTGAGATACCTTTAAGAAATTACCTATATTTCCTCATGTGAGCAAAATCGCTCGACAAGATATATACTTTTCTGAATCTAGAGATTCTGAGGAATACAATGGTGCGAAGAAATTGCTATGTTACTGGGCAAACTTGAGAGTACAGTTACCTTGAAGAGATAACTCTAGTAGTGCTATATTAGTGTGTAGATTGCTCTGTAGCGATACAATGAATGTAAACGAGCGTCACAGCGCTAGTTGAGATACCTTTAAGAAATTACCTATATTTCCTCATGTGAGCAAAATCGCTCGACAAGATATATACTTTTCTGAATCTAGAGATTCTGAGGAATACAATGGTGCGAAGAAATTGCTATGTTACTGGGCAAACTTGAGAGTACAGTTACCTTGAAGAGATAACTCTAGTAGTGCTATATTAGTGTGTAGATTGCTCTGTAGCGATACAATGAATGTAAACGAGCGTCACAGCGCTAGTTGAGATACCTTTAAGAAATTACCTATATTTCCTCATGTGAGCAAAATCGCTCGACAAGATATATACTTTTCTGAATCTAGAGATTCTGAGGAATACAATGGTGCGAAGAAATTGCTATGTTACTGGGCAAACTTGAGAGTACAGTTACCTTGAAGAGATAACTCTAGTAGTGCTATATTAGTGTGTAGATTGCTCTGTAGCGATACAATGAATGTAAACGAGCGTCACAGCGCTAGTTGAGATACCTTTAAGAAATTACCTATATTTCCTCATGTGAGCAAAATCGCTCGACAAGATATATACTTTTCTGAATCTAGAGATTCTGAGGAATACAATGGTGCGAAGAAATTGCTATGTTACTGGGCAAACTTGAGAGTACAGTTACCTTGAAGAGATAACTCTAGTAGTGCTATATTAGTGTGTAGATTGCTCTGTAGCGATACAATGAATGTAAACGAGCGTCACAGCGCTAGTTGAGATACCTTTAAGAAATTACCTATATTTCCTCATGTGAGCAAAATCGCTCGACAAGATATATACTTTTCTGAATCTAGAGATTCTGAGGAATACAATGGTGCGAAGAAATTGCTATGTTACTGGGCAAACTTGAGAGTACAGTTACCTTGAAGAGATAACTCTAGTAGTGCTATATTAGTGTGTAGATTGCTCTGTAGCGATACAATGAATGTAAACGAGCGTCACAGCGCTAGTTGAGATACCTTTAAGAAATTACCTATATTTCCTCATGTGAGCAAAATCGCTCGACAAGATATATACTTTTCTGAATCTAGAGATTCTGAGGAATACAATGGTGCGAAGAAATTGCTATGTTACTGGGCAAACTTGAGAGTACAGTTACCTTGAAGAGATAACTCTAGTAGTGCTATATTAGTGTGTAGATTGCTCTGTAGCGATACAATGAATGTAAACGAGCGTCACAGCGCTAGTTGAGATACCTTTAAGAAATTACCTATATTTCCTCATGTGAGCAAAATCGCTCGACAAGATATATACTTTTCTGAATCTAGAGATTCTGAGGAATACAATGGTGCGAAGAAATTGCTATGTTACTGGGCAAACTTGAGAGTACAGTTACCTTGAAGAGATAACTCTAGTAGTGCTATATTAGTGTGTAGATTGCTCTGTAGCGATACAATGAATGTAAACGAGCGTCACAGCGCTAGTTGAGATACCTTTAAGAAATTACCTATATTTCCTCATGTGAGCAAAATCGCTCGACAAGATATATACTTTTCTGAATCTAGAGATTCTGAGGAATACAATGGTGCGAAGAAATTGCTATGTTACTGGGCAAACTTGAGAGTACAGTTACCTTGAAGAGATAACTCTAGTAGTGCTATATTAGTGTGTAGATTGCTCTGTAGCGATACAATGAATGTAAACGAGCGTCACAGCGCTAGTTGAGATACCTTTAAGAAATTACCTATATTTCCTCATGTGAGCAAAATCGCTCGACAAGATATATACTTTTCTGAATCTAGAGATTCTGAGGAATACAATGGTGCGAAGAAATTGCTATGTTACTGGGCAAACTTGAGAGTACAGTTACCTTGAAGAGATAACTCTAGTAGTGCTATATTAGTGTGTAGATTGCTCTGTAGCGATACAATGAATGTAAACGAGCGTCACAGCGCTAGTTGAGATACCTTTAAGAAATTACCTATATTTCCTCATGTGAGCAAAATCGCTCGACAAGATATATACTTTTCTGAATCTAGAGATTCTGAGGAATACAATGGTGCGAAGAAATTGCTATGTTACTGGGCAAACTTGAGAGTACAGTTACCTTGAAGAGATAACTCTAGTAGTGCTATATTAGTGTGTAGATTGCTCTGTAGCGATACAATGAATGTAAACGAGCGTCACAGCGCTAGTTGAGATACCTTTAAGAAATTACCTATATTTCCTCATGTGAGCAAAATCGCTCGACAAGATATATACTTTTCTGAATCTAGAGATTCTGAGGAATACAATGGTGCGAAGAAATTGCTATGTTACTGGGCAAACTTGAGAGTACAGTTACCTTGAAGAGATAACTCTAGTAGTGCTATATTAGTGTGTAGATTGCTCTGTAGCGATACAATGAATGTAAACGAGCGTCACAGCGCTAGTTGAGATACCTTTAAGAAATTACCTATATTTCCTCATGTGAGCAAAATCGCTCGACAAGATATATACTTTTCTGAATCTAGAGATTCTGAGGAATACAATGGTGCGAAGAAATTGCTATGTTACTGGGCAAACTTGAGAGTACAGTTACCTTGAAGAGATAACTCTAGTAGTGCTATATTAGTGTGTAGATTGCTCTGTAGCGATACAATGAATGTAAACGAGCGTCACAGCGCTAGTTGAGATACCTTTAAGAAATTACCTATATTTCCTCATGTGAGCAAAATCGCTCGACAAGATATATACTTTTCTGAATCTAGAGATTCTGAGGAATACAATGGTGCGAAGAAATTGCTATGTTACTGGGCAAACTTGAGAGTACAGTTACCTTGAAGAGATAACTCTAGTAGTGCTATATTAGTGTGTAGATTGCTCTGTAGCGATACAATGAATGTAAACGAGCGTCACAGCGCTAGTTGAGATACCTTTAAGAAATTACCTATATTTCCTCATGTGAGCAAAATCGCTCGACAAGATATATACTTTTCTGAATCTAGAGATTCTGAGGAATACAATGGTGCGAAGAAATTGCTATGTTACTGGGCAAACTTGAGAGTACAGTTACCTTGAAGAGATAACTCTAGTAGTGCTATATTAGTGTGTAGATTGCTCTGTAGCGATACAATGAATGTAAACGAGCGTCACAGCGCTAGTTGAGATACCTTTAAGAAATTACCTATATTTCCTCATGTGAGCAAAATCGCTCGACAAGATATATACTTTTCTGAATCTAGAGATTCTGAGGAATACAATGGTGCGAAGAAATTGCTATGTTACTGGGCAAACTTGAGAGTACAGTTACCTTGAAGAGATAACTCTAGTAGTGCTATATTAGTGTGTAGATTGCTCTGTAGCGATACAATGAATGTAAACGAGCGTCACAGCGCTAGTTGAGATACCTTTAAGAAATTACCTATATTTCCTCATGTGAGCAAAATCGCTCGACAAGATATATACTTTTCTGAATCTAGAGATTCTGAGGAATACAATGGTGCGAAGAAATTGCTATGTTACTGGGCAAACTTGAGAGTACAGTTACCTTGAAAATGATAACTCTTGTAGTGCTATAGTAATGTGTAGATTGCTCTGTAGTGATACAATGAATATAAACGAGCACCACTGCTTTCTAAGAATTACATGTATCTCCTCATGTGAGCGAAATCGCTCGACGAGATATATTTTTCTGAATCCGGAGATTCTGGGGAATCCAATGGTGCGAAGAAATTGCTATGTTACTGGGCAAACTTGAGAGTACAGTTGCCTTGAAGATGGTAACCCTTATGGTGCTACAGTAATGAATAGATCGATCTATATTGATAGAATGTATAACAATTCCTGTCACTATTTCATTAGTTTCAAATTCCATCTACAATCATTTCAAGCATAATCTACAAACTAAAAACAACGATTTTAGCTTAACAACTAATTCATCAGAAAATTGGATCATAGAGGGGAAACAAAATTTATGTGCACCACTAAAACATGCAATTTTTTTACTGCTTTATCAATTCTAAAGTTTATCTGTTTGCTACCGATTTCCTTCGCGAACGAATGATATTCAGATAGATAATTGAAGATCACATTTGATCCTCAGTTGTGAAGATTTTTATAAGAGTATATTTATTTGTACACTTTTTGGTTTTTGCAGAGAACGGGATGCGATTAAACGCAAAGAGGAAGAAGCTTTGGGAATGTGGGACGAATGAAGAGAATGCACGACGTTTAAGCAGGCAGCTGAATGCAATCGAATGTTTGCTTAAAATTTGAACTCATTACAAGATCTTTCGCATTTTTAAAATCTCATTTGAAATGTTTACATACCGATTGCTGTCATCAAATAACATCGTGATGCAAAGAGTTCGGTGACAATTTGAAAGATGATCTGTCGCAATGGTTCTCAGCTTGAACCGATCTTAAAATTTTGATTGTGGCGACTCATGGTTCGATTTCAAATTCCATTAAAATATCAGCCTACGAAGTTGTTTACTTCCGATTACAATAAATAATCTATGCATTCGCGATGAAATCAAATCCACTTCACATGCTAGATGGTGTTTTGTTATTGCTATCATAATGTTTTAATGTTATAAAATCTTAATGTTGATAATGCGAAAAAGTGATCGATGGTAGATCGAATATTATCCAGAATTGAATATTCAAACTAATTATGTTCTCTCTTCATAAATCTCTACCGAAAGATACTGTCAGAACATGGATTTCAGTGAATCTCAGTCCATGACCAATATGAGTAACTACTTTAAACATTGTTTACTAACTGCGTAAGGCATCCATCCATAAATAAACATGTTCGTCCACACAAATGAATTCATGTTAGAGAGATGAATCTCCTACGGATTCGATCATTCTCTCCCTTCCTCGTGAATATCATATGAACTCAATTACTGTGTTTATGTTCTCAACGCAATAATTCAATATAATTTATTCATCAAGACAATCGTATAAAATTGAAAAAAGCATTTGTAATTTGATAGAAATATGCGAAAATATGTGGAAAAAAAGTGGAATAAATAGTGAACACATGAACACAGATTTATTTATGCATTTGGGATATTTGCTGAGACATCACCGAGCTTGATGTTGACATTGTGCACAAGCCAACGTTGCTCACTGGCAGTCGATGGCGCTGATGTTTGCGCTTCGAACGAGCAACTGCTGTTCAGATACTTCACTGTCAGTGCCAATAATTTATTTTTACCATCTTCATCATCACTTCGCGCACTCATTCGAATACCAATTTGATAGCGCTTACGAAATACGATTGCACTGAAAACGAGTCCTCGGAATACAGTCACATTCATCGATCTCGTTTCACCATCCAAACAACAGCCTTTCGTTCTTATGGGAGAAACACGTAAAAAGATTAGCTTAAGTGAACGAAATGAATAAATATCGGTGGAATTTTTCGTGGTAAAATTGATACTCACCCCGTAGTTGCGGCAGACGTTTTATCAGATGGATCATCAAAATCAACTGAATCATCACGATTCGGAATCGTCAACGAAATTTCGGGCGTTTCACACTGTAAGATTCATTCGAGTAGATGTAATTCACTGAGAGCACACTCATACTCAACTGATGAACAGAATATTTCGCCAATCTATTTCAAAGCATCTAATCAAAAATTATTGGAAGAGACACGTTAGAGTGGTTCTAATCGGAAATGACAGACACCGGACGTGTATAAATATATCAGTAATTAAGATTAGTTGATCCATTAACAAGCCTTAGTTGAAATCTCTGATACAAAAAAACTTGACAAAAAACCATTACAATCAATCAGCTGCAATTTATTTTTGCAACAAAGACATAAATCTGATCCAAGAGCGATATCGCAATATAATTTGATCAAGTTCAATTTCAAAATCATTCATTTATTTGACTATAAGATTGTCATTTACACGTTTAAAACATTGCGTTCCTATCTTAAAAAATAAATGAACACATAAACATTGTCTTCATTCCCTAAACTAATCGCAATAATCATCCTCAGAATTGTCTCTCCAGTGAAAAATAAAACACTGATGAAGGATAGGTGAAATGAACGACTGCTTGTAAACCAACTTTAACATAACGATCGTCCTGTTCAGTGCGCGGAGTTATGACGAGTTGTGTGAGAGCTGATGAGAAGTTTGATATTGTCAGAAAAACAGGACACCACTGACCGATGACTAGATTTGTGGCATCGTGACAGGCGAATATCTGGCACATGATTACCAGCAAGAACCTTAACGATGGCAGATTATACTGGAACAAATGCAGTGAACATATGACTGAGTATAATCTGAGAACTGAGTTTAAATACAGATAATCGGTGATGATTTCTTCTTCGAACACAGCAAAGCAAGCAATGGTCATAAAATGCAATAAACCTGAATCTTGAACTTGATCGAATTTGGATTATATTCGGATTTACACAGACTGTGATCACACTGTTTACATCTGACTGCACGTCGGCCGAGTAAATTCGTCTTCAACGGTAGCAACGGACGACCCATCGCTAACGGCTGAGCCATTTGTTGCATTAATGTTGGTGTTTTAGTTGGATCTAAGATAAATTCAAACAGTAAATGAACTGAAATTATTGTCTAACTATATATATATATATATATATATATATATATATATATATATATATATATATATATATATATATATATATATATATAATATAATTAGAAGTGCTTTGCAAGGATTGCGAAGGGAAGCATACTCACTGCAAAAGCATCGCTTATCAGCTCATTGTTCTATGCATTCACATTCACATTCACAGAATTCGCTTTGATATGTTCACGTAGAGTCGAAAGGGTAAACGATACAATGAGAATAAATTTGTACAGTGATGAGGAAAAAACAACTGAAATCAGAACCGATTTGTTCTTGAGTGAAGATAGATTCGTCGAGTTCGGGCACTTCGCCGGTCGACTCTAACTTCGGTGCGTCCACTGCCAAACGCTCATTCATCAACGCCTTTCTGCGATTAATCATTGTTTGCAAACCAAAACGATCACCGAATGCACTTCCCAGATTCGAACGTCTGAATGCGTTAACTGATAATTGCTGAACATGAAAAATTCCCCCACTCACACGCACACAACATTAATGATATTATCAATAGGAATTTGCATCACCAACAATCACTCACTCAATTTCAATGTACCGAAATTTGTGTCAGTTTGCAAATTTTTTAACTTCTAACGGAAATGTGCACTGAGCCCTAACGAGAAACAACTGCACAGATAGGTGAAACGAAATTCTCATGCAACTAACTGTAAGCATGATCAGCGCTCACAATCGTCAATATCGCTTCTGAACCTCTCCAAGTCAAAAACGTTTTACAAAATGTGTAAACTGATGCTGGCGATCGAAGAAAAAACAGATAATCAATTCATGAATGGAGTAACAAACCACCTTTTCGTGTACTTATGACGTTCCCGATCAGCTTTTTCGGCACTAGCAAAACTTCGCATTTGATCAAGAAACGAACTGAGTAATGCTTCGTCTTGATTCGAATATTCGGGCCATCCATTCGCAGATGTCAAATCAGGTATACCGGAATCAGCGGTCGTCCAACGACATGTATTACACGATAAGTGATACGCATCACTTACTGCACGCAACACAACTCCAGCACCTTAACACTTTCATTATGTTCTAGTTTATCGATGATCCTTTGATTCTCTTACATCTTCGTTTCCAGATTCGGAGACTCCCCAAAACCGACTATGAAACCCTCTGCTTCCCGAATATTTCAAGTTTGTCCTTCATTCTGCAACCCAACTATCTTAACTCAACGCAAATTCATCTTTGACCTATCAATATTTATCACATTTCCAGTGTTCTATCAGAATATGTCACTAAAGCAGCTGAAGACTGAATTGAAAAATTACATACAAAAAAATTCGATGAATGAATCAATTACTAACCACAACAATATCATTTCACTGATAGAACAATCCGATAAGATTATAACTAAAAGAAATGAATCATTTTGAAATAGAGACGAATAAATCTAAATGACTACTGATTTAAGCAAGCTACAAGCTATAATAAACGAATAGAGCAATTCTCCTAGAATGAACAAGTGATGTAACTGAAACACGACGTACCACAAACAGGACAACGATAACAATTGGAGCATCGATTCTTCTTCTGCCTTGCCTCACCCGTTGAGAAGTTATCCAGGCAATACGGGCAGAATGTCGTGTCTAGTTCTTGACTGACGCAGAAATAACATTTCAATTGCGAGCAATGACGACAGAAGTACAGACGATTCAGACTGCTCCATTCACCACAACTGCACTCGTACTGCACTTCATCTATCGACAACAGCGATGCCATCCAATGCCACTGAATAAACAATACCGCTATCGGTCGAGTTATTTCATATATCAACGAAAATTACTGACGCAGAATATCGATGAGAAGGGTGAAACGGGTGGAAAAATTCTCTGCAGCAATTTCGAATATATCAAAGATGCGAATTTGCTGGGCACTTTTGTTTCCATCTGTCATAATTGGATACCTAATTGACTGTAACTGCATATAGCCTTTCAAAAATCATCAGATTCCTTTCAAGATCCACCTTCAAAAAATTATCAGATTATCGTCCGGAAAACTTTTCGCCTATCTACTCCATCTCAACGCTATCAATAACAATTTTTTAAACAGAAGAATCACGCAGAATTTTTCTTTCAGCCATAAATCATATTTGCTTACATCCCTTCCACACCTACCACTCACTTATTCTCAGATGTACGGAACAAATCAGAGATGAAAAGCGAACGTTTTCAATGGCCAATCACAAGATATCTCATCGGTGGTCACTGAAAAAAAAACAAATTCTGAATTTCAGTCGGTGGCTATCGAAACTTTGGGGCGACGAATTTTCAGTTTCCATCAACGAACGTTTACTCGGAAATCCAGTCTTCAACGGCCATCAACCTAACTCTAGAACGCACGGCTGATCCCTATTCACGGTTACCGTAAAACACTTCCACCCTGATGAATTCTCAGCCGAAAATCCCCCAAAAAAAAGTTCCAACGAAAATAACATTTAAATGTTAAACGAAAGGAAACAAAACTCTAATAATCGAACTTCGACTTGATTAGGCGATAAACCAAACGAAATGATATCAGAAATACGGTTGTCGTTTTTTTTTTGAAAATATTTATTCAATAAAACTTATAGAATATTCAGAATTTACAGCATTGAAAAAACAGCGATGAACATTCGGAAACGAGTCTGAAGTTGGATGGCGAAATGTGAAAAAATACTCCAAACGAAACGTTACACTTGTGCGCTCATTTCAAAAAATTAAGTGCATAGTACATATTGTTGATATTCACCAATATCAAAGTGATATTATCTCTGTTCAAACCAATACGCAATATTAGTGTCATACTATGGATGGCCAACAAATCCATAACAGAACGAACACAAATGCTTGTACATAAGAAATTACGGAATACTGCACAGTCTGAGTGCCGAATGCAAAACATTTCGTCGTTTAAAAAAAGGAAATATTACCGAAGATGAGATTTGGGATGTGTATGGCAGCTGGAGAATCAAGAACGCTGAAGGGTGGATTACTTAAAGAATGAATGAGAAATTTTCATGGCTTGTTGAATTGGAAATGCATGGGGATGGTATTTGGATAGGAGAGGGGGGGAGGGAATTCGAAATGTAGCACCGGAACATATGCGGAGAGAAAAGAAATACAACTGATAAACTTATCAACCACGCTGATAAATATAACAGGACGACCCGAATAAAGCAAACAAAATGGATTGAATATTACGATTATGAAGCGAAAAAACACGATGAGCATTTGAAATGAACACATACACATGAAATACGATAATACAATAACAGTGATTCAAATGCCGAGTTTGGATAGTAATTATAATCTAAACGAAAACAATAATAATGACTGCAAAAAATAAAATATTTTGTGAGAGTGTAACATTAATAACACGAGTTTGATAGTATTCAACTTTGTTGAGAAGTCAAAATTCGGGCAATCACTACTGAACGATGCATCACCCAAAAGAGACAAGTGTTGCAGCATAAAACGATCAAATTCATAATTCTGGAATCAATTCAATTTAATCACTGCTCACCATCCACAACAGTTCAATGCGACGAAGAATCAGTCAAAAATCTTCAACACCTACACCCGAATGTCGAACGAAAATGAATTTACTGAAACAATAAATAACGCATATCAAAAAATAAATAAATAACTGATGTTGAAATATATAATATACAGAATACAGCAAACGATGGACGTTACAGAGCTGATTTGAATGACCAAACAGAGGGACAGAGAGATAGCAGAATGAGGATGACGAGGGAACATGTTGTATTGTGGGGTCGTGAAAAGCACTTCAACCCATCTGAACACACCATTCACACCGATATTCCATGAGAGATTAATGACACGAGGTGAAATCCAGCATCTTTTCCTGATCCTCAGTTACACTATCCTGAACTGCCGATAAAATTATGCCAATCCTACGACTGATTACTCTGAATACTCGGACAAGAACGTCATTGCGACGGCCGAATCACGACAGATTTTGATTCGTGTAATTTATCACGTGACAATATATCAATTCAGTTCGACCGATCGGTTCACACTCTCACATCACTGCACTCAAGTAATTGAAATGCAACTGGTGAAAAATTCTTTTCAGTGGGGAAACTCAAACGTAATGCAGACATTGTTGCAATAGGATGTGATGATGAATGATAAATTACGAGTGAATGATTTATATTCAAATGAGGACAAAACTAACAAATCAACACAGACGAGCACGTTTGGCAGGAGTTGCGACATCATGCATACTGTTCGAAAGGTGACGTGACTCGGGGAGTGTCATCAACTGCTTCAGAACAGATGCGGCCAATGAAGGACATTCAGCTTCTAGTTCATTCCATTCCTACAAAAATAGTACGTCAATCTTTCGACTCCACCTTATCGTTAGCATCCAACACCGATCACCGAGTAATCAGAATATATCAAGTGCAATCAGTGGAAACTAGCAAAACTTCGACAGAACATTTATCTGAATTTTTTCTCTTCGTATTCAATTTTCCTTCAATGAATTTACTGCATTCTTGTTTCGTGAACAATCCGCATTCGAGTTGCAACAGTGCAGTTTTACAAGCAAAATCGCAATTGGACAACAGGGCAGTCGATAAACTGACCCTACTTTCGAGCACCGTTTGACGATTTCGCTGAATTACACAAAGTGCTTTTCTTCTTAGTTTAGGTGCATCATAGAGATCCGCAAGACGAAGACGTTCACAGACATTCCCTGCAGTCATATCTCGCGCCAGCACTTCTTGACATTGCAGTTTCAAACGGTCCAAACAAAACCTTAAAATCATTTGCATCATTATGAACACTCTCAAACATTAAGTTCACAATTAATTTCCGGGTATTTGGAATGGGAAAACAAGTTCTGATAGCTTAAGTGAATTTCTTCAACACGCAAACATCATCGTGAATCCAAAACAAAACCAATAAATTTCGACTGATATTCGGATCACTGCTCAAGAACATTTTTGCACATACCTATCAGCTGCAGCCATAATATCGGCTGGTTGGTTGGCCAGTTCAGAGCAGTAATCTTTGTAGATATATTCGAGAATGGCGGATACTGCTTCTGGAGTGACATATTCTAGAGCTACCTGAAAACTTTGCTGTAAATGATCGAGCAGTAGCTTTATACACTGACCAGCCAGCCTCTAGTGAAAAATATCTTGGTAATTTGGCATGATATAACTGATACTGAAGTTAATGATTCAACTAATTTTCATTTCGCTGAGATGAGGCTCTATTCTCTTGCAGCATTATCATTTCTATTCAAATATAGAAAACAAAACACGAATGAAATAATAAGCACATAAGCATTTATGCGTGACACTCACCTCTCCAGCGACATTCTCTTGATTGGTCTGATTTCGGAACATTGCTTGAAAGAACGGAGAACGCGCCGATAAGATCGCTTTATGACATCTGAATGTTCGTCGACCAACTATCAACGAAAAATCCGCATGATCCCCATTGTCCAAAAGTCGCCCGAGGTCACGACCTAGAACACATTTCAAGTCACTTCAACCTAGCGAAAATGCCAAGCAAACATCTTAGATGTATACACCTATAAGATGTGGTGCAATTATTTCATCGTGAGTGACTAACCAAAAGTGCCCAAGCTGTTGTTGATTGAATCGTCAGCAAACGTTGATTGACTGGCTGACATATGGCTCGTTCCATCGCCGCTGATGTATAAGTCTTCATCGGGATCCACCTCACAACTACTTTGCTCCCCATAAACGGTTAGTTCTACACCAACCGTTAAAATATCATCCGGCAGAAAACGTGATAAACGACTCTGTAAACGTTTCTCTTCTCACTTTCGTTCCACAATTTCCCTACTTTGAAACTTTCTTGAGCTTTTGCGACAAACATGACAAATTTTTCAAAACGAACTTTCGACAGATTAAATTGACAAGGGTTATGAAAGATGAGCAACACGAATTATGACAAAATTCGAGATCAAACCTTGAGTGTTTCTGTGGAGAAGAACTTTGACGCAGTGACAATTCCACCTCGATTAATGGTCACAACATTTTTATTCAATGCGCAACCACGCGGTCCGTCGGTAGCTTCGATGTAGAAATTAACGCGAAAACGTAATTTCGGTGACGGACACTCTGTGAAACAATTATTAATCATAATTCATAGGTAGAATATTAGCTACTGAAATGGTTGACAACTGACAATCAACGAACAAAATTGAAATTGTTTTAGATTCACAGTGATGATCTGACACAACCAAGTGTGCCTGAAACTTAATTGAATAAATGCTCGTACAATCTCAGTTGTCAACGTAGTCGTGGAGAATTCCAACTGATCAGTGTTCAATGCCGCTTCAAAGTGCAAAAGATGGGAAGAAGGGCTCAATTAGCGAGAAGAACTGACGTAAAAACAGTCTGGAAAAGAGTCGACAATAAAATGTGATGCATCATAACTCACTGATGATTTGAAGAAATAGTGACAGGTAACCGCGACATTCTTCGTCTTTACCAGATGGGAACAACTTCAAGCGGAACTTGTACTCACCGTTTGTAGAGCCGAATGTGCTGCAAAGTAATGATGCTTCAAGAAAATGATCACTTCAGGAAAATAATCACTGTGCTGCAACAAGCACAGCTTCAGGTAAATAGATGATGACTGATGAAAACAGACTTCGACTCGAGAAATTCGCCAGCGTTCGACAATTCCTGTTGGACTGAAAACTGCGAAATGCTCCATTTGTGCATGAAAACGACAGTGTCCATTCTGGTGGATGATGCTGTTACGTAGAGTGAATGTACCACAGACCGTCCGAACGTTCGATTACCCTCGTCACCCGAGCCAGCGAAACTGGTTCGTTGAGTCAATTCGTTGTTAAACTCCATCTCCTGGAAATGAGCAAATTTCGTAAAAACAAAGCACATCATAAAGACGAAACTCGTTGATTTTTATTATTGCCCATCACAAGAAATTTTTCAATCAGAAGTGGATAAGAACGCGGAATGCTACTGGCTATCACCAAAACACGAATATTACGACTGCGCAAACGTTTCGGCACTCCGCACTGTTAACGACACATGGTCTACCGTTTAATTTCTGATCCCAATATGAAACAGATGTAGTTCTTGTAAAAATTGAAGTCGGAATCTCATTTCTCGAGCCTATGTTCAACAGTACTCCATACCCATTACATGAGGTGATTTCACCAAGAAAATTCGGAGGCGGAATCTATCGAACATACCTTTCGGCAGCAGATAAGGGGATCTATGTTATTGTGAAAGGGCTCATGTGTAAAAGAACAAGTGAATTAGTCAAAAAACCGATGGAATAGCCACAGATCTGTTCAAATGAACACAAGAACGTACTTTAGGTTGTCGCAATGGAATCAATAATTTCTACTACTCATTTAAGTTTTCATTCTCAAACTTCAAGGCCTTTCTCTTTCACAAAGCCAGAGTTGAACTTATTTCCTCTAATTTCGTTCAACGACACGAGCATGTCTACAATCACGACCGGACTGATTACAATATCGCTTTCATCATGACTGCATTACAGTTCCACGAAAAACAACAAAAGTTTAGCATTAATAAGAAAGTAATCTGAAGTGAAGAACATATCCACACTCGACGCAATATGCTTTCTTAAATTGACTACCCCTTCAAAAGGCAGCCAAAGAAGAGTCGGAACAAAAATAATACAACGAAACTGCCAGAAGAGACTTAATTTTCGAAAGATGAATAACAAAACCATCGCAAACCAGAAAACAACGAAAGTGCTAAATGTGAAATTAGCGCTAACACTTAACGAGAAGCATACGAACAAACAAATCAATACAAGTTCCATAAATGATCGAAATCTGTTCATAAATTATTGCATAAACTCAAAATTTGTCTTAAATTGCCAAAATGATGATGAAATTGCCAAAACTTATCAATGACCACATGAATTGACCTTGTAACTTTCGAGCTTTAAACTGCTGAGGCTAATGAACGAATGGTTAATGATATGTGGCTAAAGTTCCGAGAAGGCAGTCGAGCTGAATGAGTGAGTTACCTTCAGAAAATGAGTTGTTTCTCTGAGCGTAAGCAAAATCGCTCGACAACATATGCACTTTTCTGAAACTAGAGATTTGGGAAATCCGACGGTGCCTAAAAATCACAATGATTCTGGGCAAGTTTGGGAGAGTTTAAAAAATGACAGAGCTAATGTAATATACAGGCTGATCAATTACAATGCAATGTATTTTGAAATGAACGTCGCTGTGCTACTTGAGATATCATCAGAAAATCAACTATTTCTCTGAACATAGACAAAATCACTCAACAACATGCACATACACTTTTCTAAAACTACAAATTTGGAAAATTAATCAGTAATTAATCAGTTTCTCTACATCGTTCGATGGTGTAAAAAACCGAAACATTTCAGCACTACTCTGAAAATAGTGACCCTCATAGTGACACATTTCAATACACTTTATCTCTATTGATCATACAGCTATGACCGATAGAGATATAGTGTATTGAAATGGGCACTGCCAAGCATGTGAGATACCTCCAGAAAATCAGCTATTTCTCTGAATAGTTACATCTCCTTATGTAAGCGAAATTGCTCAGCAAAATATATGAGATTCTGAATCTAGAGGTTTTGAGAAATCGAACGATGTAGAGAAACTGATAAATTACCGGGCAAACCTGAGAGTACCGTCAACTTGAAGATAGTAACCCCTATAGTGCCATAGCAGCCGTAAGTAGTACCTCCGAGACTAGTTAACTACGGTAACTAGCCACGCCCACAAATTACGGTAGAACGCCACGCCCGCATTTAGGCCACGCCCACTTTCAAATCCGACTCGCCCGCTTACAAATTTCTTTGTCAAGTGCACTTTTAACGAATTTGCAGCAAAGACACAAAGAAGTGAAAAATCAGAAACGGTTTATAATTTTATGTTAATTTATTACCTAAACGTCAGATCAGAAACAGCAAGCTTTGTCCGCGGCTACAAAGCACTTGGCCACCTGAAATACGTCCACACATTCAAACTTTCCCACACCATTTAGGACCCTTTGCTGGTGCCATTCAACGAAAATGTTGATTTATAATTTGATGCTAATTTACACTAGATCACTACAAAGAAGACAAGGAATACGCCCACACATTCACACATTCCCACCACTTTCACGTACCATCGGCCTTTTACTGGTGTCATTCAACGGAAACGTTAGAATGAGAATGAGAACACAAAGAGAATTTGTCTTAATTTTCTGTTATAAACGTCAGATCACAAATAGTAGGCTTTGTCTGTATCTACAAAGGAAAAAAAGTGATTAAAGAAAGCTTTTGTGGAAATACGTGAGATATAAACCCTATATATGAAACGAAGATTTTGACCATCTTCATACCGTAATTTCAGACGTATGCAGCTGTCTATGGTAAAGGGACTGTCATGAAAAATTTCGAGAGGAGACCGTTCGGCTTTCGTCCATAATAATCAGTTCGTTTTTTTCCTATGCAAAACATGAATTCCCAAAATTGGTTCCATCGAATCACTGTTACATAATGGCCCAGTCAATGCTTGACTTTTGCTATAAATGTGGCTATTGTCTGGAATTATTTCCAGATCTTCATGCTTTTGATTTACACCATAAACGAAACCATCACCCAGTTGAACTGAAATTATGCAAATATTTTGTGGGGAACATGAACGACGATAGATCTAAAATTAAACTGTGTCCTACATGTCGCGAGACTAACAGAAAGCTTTTCCTATGGAACTGAAAAGATTCAATTCAGATTGAATCTAATCTCATTATAGTCTTGCTTCATTGATCTTTTTATCAGTGTCGCTGGACTCTCAGATTGTCTAACCCATCGACTCTCAGAATTTCCAACCCAACGAGTATTGGCGAAGGAAAAACCGTCAAAATAAATTCAAAAAATTCTAAGAAAACCACTTCAACATCGTCAACATCACCACCATTACCAATACCACCATCAGCAATCAACACGAAATGAAGTACACCATAGACAAAAGCGAAGGACCATCTCCAGTGATGAATCCATCAATTTCTACTAAATTCAGCATTCTGCGATGTGAAATTTGCAACTACAAAAGCAGCAAACCTTGCAATATGGTACGTCATACAAAGACAAACATGCATTGATCGAAGAAAAGCATGAACGGAATGATTTGATTGAACGTTCGTTAGAAGAGCCTCTCAGTCTTGATAGCATTGCTATCGTACCAGTTTCGTTTTTGAATGATTATCCAATCATGAAAAAACATAAACGTGGTGAAACTGTTCACGATTCTGTAGTTTGAATTATAAAGTCATCATACGATGGAATGTCTTAATACATTCAACACTTGACATTTCTCTGATACTGATAAAGAAAAGGAATATTCAGTGTATCAGTTGAACTCATTAATTACATAATATATATAATTGATGTGATTCATCTTATTTTTTGTGTGCAAATAAAATAAAATAGTACCATTTAATGTACTTTCTGTTCAGTATTTACAAATATATGAATAAGTATTCACCACTACGTGTAGCTTACTGACGGAATCTTCCTTATCTCTTGTACGCTAATAAAACTACACAATATGCTGCACTTCATGTGTGAATAATGATAATCATAAATAATCGTCTAACGCACAACGTTGCAACATTTGCATCAAATAATTGCGTCAAAATAATCAATTCTCACGTAAAATACGCATTCTCATTCAAAACGTATCATATTGCAGCCAAGATAATCAATTTCTCGGATGGAAACAGACATTTGCAATCAAAATTCAACATATTTATGTCAAAATAATCAACTTCTCTCATAAAAATGCCCATTTTCAATCGAAACATGTCATATTTTCGCCAAAATAATCAATCTCTCTTATGAAAATGCCCATCTTCAAACAAAATATGACGCATCTCAGTGAAAATAATCAATTTCTCCGGTGAAATGACCATTTTCAATCAAAATTCAACCTATTCCTGTCGGAAGAAAATCGGAAGGTGATTTAAAACGGTCATTTTAAATGAACGATGGTCAAGATCTTCGCTTCTATGAAGATGGTCAAGATCTTCGCTTCTTATATAGGGTTTCGCCGAGAAATTCCGCCTGCGAGGAGATATAACTAATTTTTCTGACGCTATAGGGGTTACCACATTCAAGCCTACCGTACTCTCAGCTTTGCCCAGCAACATATTGATGTTTATGCACCATTCGGTCCAGCAGAATCTCCGGATTCAGAATATCATATATCTTGCTGAGCAATTCTGTTTACGTGAGGAGATAGGGCAATTTGATTGAAGTTATCTCAGCTAGCGCATCGGTGCTCATTTGTATGCATTGTGTCACTATAGATCAATAAATATTACACATTACTATAGAAATATAGGTGTGATATATTCAATCCTACCTTCTTCTCAGGTTTGCCTAGTAACATATCGATGTTTATACATCGTTCGATCGAGCAAAATCTCAGCATTCTGATAACGAAAATTTCGTCGAGTTATGCCGGCGAAGCTGCCTCTAGCTTATTCAAAAAATTTCAGAGAGGTGTTGACTATTCGATTGATTCTCAAGAACGATTTGATCAACAATCATCTCCAGAGAAAAGTTCGAATAATGAAGAGAATGAACGTAAGAGTGTGACATTGTCTGATGTTGATTGACCAAACAGTGTGATTCAGAACTCATGAGATAATGTGTTCCTTGAAATTAAATTTTTACGATCGGCTCGCATGATCCAGAAAATTGTAAAGAGTAGCTCAGTGAACCTTGATCAAGGTGAGTTGCTATTTTTCAAGCATTTTTCGTCATTAGTTCTGATGCTGTTCCATGCATAGCTCTATGAAGAAATACTTTAATGTGTGCATGTCATATCTATCATCTACAGTCAATCGTATAGTTTCGGTATCGCAAACGGTTGAATCTTCTTAGATCCTGAGAGGACAGATTTGGATTTATGGATCTGTCCGCTGAACATGTGATAAATGCAAGGTAGCAGATGTAATCTGAAGCTTAGATGCAAAATGTGAACTCATTCCTCCACGATGATATTGATCAAGTGCGAAAGCATTATGAATGACGCTTAAACGAGATATGTTCACCCGGGGAAGCATTCCATTTTGATCAACTAGATCCTGCCATATTACAAGGAAAAATAGAATTCCGTGGTCAAGCTCAGATGTTTTCATTTCAGCGGGAATGATCGATAGTCCCTGACACGATGGCCATGTTCGCGTTTTCTTTTGATGTCATAGCGACTTGAGGAAAGTTATGGGCTTTGAACGGTGCCAACAACGTATTTTAGCATGGATGTGATTTTACGCACTGCTGTTACCTCCTTCTCGCTTCTTGTAAAAAGGGTGGAACATTGAATATTTCAAGAGAAACCCAGCTTTTATTATATCTCACTGTTGACATACGGATGCGATTAATTTCCTGCACCTGAACAGTCGTTTCGTTGTGTGGCAACTCATTCTGCACACATCAATTCTGTTGTAAATACGATCATAGCGTGAATGCAATATGAATAGATGAATGGAGTGAAGATTCAGAAGATAAATATGAATGAGAGTGAATTAGTGATACGTCTGCAGTGAATGAGAAAAGTACTTTGTACATAATGGGGTTGTAATGCGAGTGGCAAGGTTAGAAATGAGTGTAATGAGACATCATATGAATTGGGCGTAAAAACTGATGATGGAATCAGTGGGGTGAATAGAGTACAGGCGGATGGCTTCTGCTGAAAGCAGCTATTCAGAAGGTGTGCACGCTTTTCATACTTCTATATACAGTCTTCCTTCAACAGTCTCTCAATGAATCCTATGTCTATTTTCCATGCTCTCTCATCACTCTCATTCCTAAAGTAATTTCATGCATTACAGTTCCACTGTGCCGTTGCAGTTTTCTCATTCACTTCGGCCACATCACTGATTCGCTCTCATTTATAATTTTCCGATCAATCTGTACTGTGTCGATTTTTCAACATGATTGTTACGGATCAGTTACCTTTTCAATGCTGATGGAACCAAACCAGCGATTTGGCGAATCCCGACCAACTTACCCTCAGATATTACTTTTTTGAGGATTTTTTTGCGAATCATATTCATACTTCCTTCTTATTAACTGTATTCCGTATTCATTGTAAGGGAATTAAATGCGCAAAGCTTGACAGAAGCCACTAGTTGAATGTGCACTTGTTCATAAGGACATAATCATTCTCAAAGCTTGCAACAACACGTCAAATCTATGCCAGTTTCATTAAGATCTTAATTTCATTAACAATAAGTTTCGACTCGTAGCGTTATCCTCTGTTTTCAACGTTATCCAATCCCTAACGATAAGCACGATTGTTAGAAGACTGATGCGTTTGCAAATATATGCAATAATGAACACAATGGAATTGTTTTATTGTAGCATTAACATAAGATAAGGTGCAAATTTATCCAGCGATCTTGACTCAATTCGGCACATTTAGATCTTTCAGACTCGTTCAGATCTCGACCAATTACACGAACGAACGCATCAGTTGAAGCGAACTGCTTGCATTCTCCTTTACTATTTTTTCATATAGTAAAAAATTCGTTGTGATTGATGAAATGAAATAAAAATGAAGGCAGTTTATTCAAGTTGCACTTGCTTCACAACAATACATTATTGTTAAATAAGAGAAAATTTCGTTCGTCCATATGACAACATCTCGAAACAAAGAAACGGTCAGTTGAATGGGAAAGGTGGGGGAATCATCATTGGCATTTTCCTGACACTTAATCATGGTGGTCAATCATCTGAATAATGGATATGATCATAATCGACCGTGAATGCATCTATTGCTATAGCTGAATATCAAATAGGCAATATTAACGAGATAACTGAATGATTAACACAAAAAGCATCAACCAAGCACTGCACAGAATACAGCAAGACTGTGCACAAATCATACCACCTCCACTGAATGCACTCCAAACTGCATGTCACCTCCACTGCATCCTGCATATCCATCTGAAAAATGTATACTAAAATACACATTAAAAATAACCTCACTAAGCAAATGTTAAGAATAAAGAAATTTACATATCCGAGTTTTAAAAAAAACACCATCACAATGACGTTCTATCATAAAATAACAATTGCACGAAATACTGATTTTTGCTGATAAGATCAAGCATTCTTTACTGCACTCATTATTGTCGTTATTGTTCAGGTGAATGTAATGCCAGTTGTGTTTTATCGAAGAAATTTAAGAGGAAGGTAGCAGGTGCTGACGAAGAAGCACTGGAAAAGCGCGTACCAAGCAACTGAGAAACTCAAAATGCACAACAATGTTGAAGAAGTTGAATGATTACATTTTGAAAAATTTATTTCAGTTGATTTGAATGACTTAGAAACCTTTTTTCTTGACTTGTCGATTCGATGTATTTTTCTTCCATTGCAATCGTATCAAATTCCCAAAACTTCATCAATATTTTTAATTGATTTGTTGTTGTTGAGGTCGCAATTGTTAATTGATGGATGATTCTGAAATAAAAACGGCGTGAACGATGACGATATTTATATTTATAACTTGAAATGGAACAGACTTTCGGCGTTCATTAACATTAACGCTGCACAATATTATCGAAACACATGATTAATGGCACACAAGCGCAACGGGATAAAGTCATGCAAGCAGTACACACAAAAGTTACACATCACCATCATGCAAATCAATAAGGCAGTGTAAGGTGATCATCCAAGCACAAGGGGATAAGATGATCGTCATTCTACATTACATACCAATGTTCCATTCCACCATGCGTATCTTATATCCTTGTACATCCATCATATCCTATACGTAAACAGTTAATGTACATAGCAAAACCACTTAATCCATAGAGCACTTTTGTTCAATGATCACTTTTATCCCCTTGATGAATCATGTCGTTCGCGCTCCGTCGCGACATCATATTTATGAATGAGAGACTTAAGCATGGTGTTGCTTTCGATCGTCTTTCAAGATTGCCGTTGTGGAACTAGTAAGTTCTTGCAGTCGGATGGGGGAATCCAAAGATTCACAGCTTTCAAATGCTTCCGTTACCTTGGGTTATCTTGCGAGCTGGCTTAATAAGATATACGATCCCGCATGAATTGAAAGCATCAGTGGCAACGGAATGCCACAAAACAAGTGGTGTCTGCATGCCTTATCCTTGCTAGGAAACAGCCAATGGCAACTGAGTGTTGCCAGAAAAGAAGTGATACGGTTGGAGAGCTACCTAACATAAGGGAAGCATTTGATTGCTTGCTGACACTGCATTACTGTAGTGGCCACTGTCACTTGCGGGAACATCTCACTAGTTCAAGATTACGGTGAAAATGGAATCCTTAGACGATCGTCTTTGTCGATTGATTTGAGGAATCAAGAGATTCGCCCAGGTGAGCATTATTTCTGATGTTCACATGCTTTTCAGAGCCACCATTTTGCTTGAGCCATATTCGCCCCCACTTTCCCCGATACTATATCGCTACAAACTAAACACAATGATTCCGAAGTGATTCCTCCCGTTACGAACTATTGGTTCGTTCAGTTAACGTTCATATACTCAACTTTTTTCGTTATGTAGACTAATTAATTTTATTTATGTGATTAATTACCTACACTAATTGCGCAAATGATAAATAATTTGCGTGAAATTAACGCATTCAGCATATTCATGAAGTATAATTGAGCTCTCTCCTGAACAGTTGCTTTATCAGCGACAAATTTGCATTTTATCGTCATTTTCGTGTACTTTTTAAATTGGACATAAATTATGCGATTAAGTATCGCAGCCTTGGCATTCACCAATTTTGCTTTTCGGTAATGTTCCTCATTCCGTGGAACGATAATGATGCTGACAATAACTTAGGTTCTTCAGGTTTTTGATGAAATATCCTAAGAATGTTAATATCCTAATGCAAGAGGTGATTGAAATGTTTTTGTTTCTCTTCGTTGTTGACGAATTTCTCGGCATGTCTAGTGCGCTTTTTGTAACATGCTCTGATATATCCTCATTTCTAACTATTACGTATGTTTCAGTTCCTCGATGGTTCGCCTGGACGATGGAATTTGGTGGTCGGGCCGACGATGGAGGTGGTCACGACCTACCGCGGCGAACAAGTATCATCCATAATACAGGCTAGTTAATTTGCTACTTCATCTTTTTCTTATTGTATTCCTTTTTTTTTTCGACCTTAGTTCCATCAGATAGGTGAAAAGGCCCACGAAATGATGAATGGGGGGAGAAGCGTTATGGGTTCTTTAATTTTTTTTCGAACAGCTGCACTGACATATGAAATAAAAACCATCCCGATAAAAGTGAGTTTCACAAACGTAGGGTATGAATCGCCCCATGAAGTTAGCGGTAGGTCTGGAAAGTTCGCCTGGACCACTCATTCTGTAGAGTCGGGTTGCTGTATGGGTGACTCGAAGACCTTCTCTCTCGTAATGTTATTTAGTGACAGTTAGACTGATGTTGCAATGATAGATTGCATGTAGCCAATGGTCATTCTTAAAAAGCATATTTTGGTTGCGTGGGTGTTCCCAACCTGTCGAGCTGCCAGCAAGAGGGGCTAGGTTTAGGTAAATGCGACGGGCGTTCCCCGCCTACCGGCAGTTTCGGCGAATCGGGGAGAAAGAACTCAAAATATGCTAGCGATATTTGCCCGAGTGTCGCTAGCATTCATTCTTCGGAACATAGTACGGGCGTTCCCGGCCCGAGAAAGGCGCCGATTTGACTGGGGATAGGGCTTGCGCGTAAGTTGGCCTGAGTAGTGTCTTCGGGCATTTGCTCAGGTAACGGGGGTTCCCGGACCCACCGTGCGCTCTTTCTCTTAACAGGGGGGAATTGTTATCGGACTGACCATTGGCTGCACACATGAAATCATTTCACTCATTTTGAATGTCGCTAAACGCATTATAAGGGGAAATCTCTCAGGTGTTTGTGGTTACTCGCCGAAGCTTATCTATTAGCTAGTGTCATGATGGCATTCATACAATTCTATGATGCAATCCTTACTTCCCTTGCCAGTGCAGTTGTTGTCTGTCATAAATGCTAATAAGTTACTTGATGACTTTAAGAAATCCATCCGAATGGGAGGTATAGATATATTCGTATAGATATATTCCAAGCGTACAAATATATTCCAATTGCTAATATTAACAACTTTCATGCACTCGATGGCATTCGATCGGGAAAATGGAAGATGGATCAACAACGGAATGGACGATTCGAATCAACGCAGCAATTGGTTCATCGAGGAAAAGTAATAAGTTGATAAACATTTCCTTATATATTATTTATTCCTTTTTTTGACCTTAGTTCACGGAATGATTCCTAAGTGTTGTTGTTCCATTGTTAGACGGGTCGGAGACACAGACACTGCATTTTCTAGTTCCCTGTAGGTGTGCGAATGCAGTGTGTCCGGGAGAATGGGCTGATAACCCAAGGAGAAATCCTATCCCGGTACCGGGTGAACCCGGCATCCGTACCGTCAGACTACCATGTCTATGTGGACAGCGGCGGGGGACCTCGGGTTCTAGATAAATGTGTTGTCTCTATCTGTGGCCAGTCAAACAGCTATTCAAAAGGATAGGAATCGTTTTGTGACATTTTCTTCTTTTTATTTGAGATGTTCGGTTATAAGCATATGAATATATTCTAATTGCTAATGTTAAAAACTTTCATTCACTCGATGCCATTCGACTGGGTGTGTGAATGATGGTCCA
Source organism: Anisakis pegreffii (assembly GCA_035041965.1). NCBI lineage: Eukaryota > Metazoa > Nematoda > Chromadorea > Rhabditida > Anisakidae > Anisakis > Anisakis pegreffii. The sequence goes on along the minus strand of JAPYMA010000120.1, from coordinate 59,959 downwards.
ACGAATGATGGAATAGCCGATTTAATCGATCGTCCAGTAGTCGCTGCAGTTGATTCATCACGGGAAGGTAATATATTGGCATTGAAATTTGAGTTTTTTCTTTATTTATTAGTTGTTTACCCAACATTTGTTTCTTCTTCTGGAAGGTAATAAGTTGAGAAATATTTCCTCATGTATTTATGAGTTCAGAATCTTTTTATCCTTGATTTATTAGTTGTTTATCCCTTTTTTGAGCAGGGAATCTTTCTCAGGCAACGCTTTTTTGCAGATGCTAGGACTTGAGGTCCGCAGTGGCTAGGTTCCGACCCAATAAAACCCAACGGCCCTCTATAGGGCCATCAAAATAATAAACCAAACTTTGTTCATTTCTTCCTCAACATATCGTCTCTTTTAAGAGACTATGTAAGCGCTTAACCACAGGATATCCTTGCTTTATAAAATTAGAATATTCAGCGGCTTTTAATTTCATAAACTATCTGCATGGCTTTCTTCTTTGCTGTCATATCCCTCTTTTCATGCCTAAGTTTTCTTCCAAATGCATGCTGTGCAATGAATCTATGCCTCCCGCATTCTTTGTTTATCGCTCATTAGTTTTTTTTGTTTCGAACGCAGTTACAGATTGGGTAACCGAACTCAGTCATTTAGGATAATTGCATATGTTTCCTTGGATTCATCCCGAATGAATCATATGCTACAATTGTTAGAAATATTGTTCTATGGTTTTATCTAAAGATTACAAATTTAGTGTTTCAGAGCGGTGTTCTCCTCTATATGTTGAATGCGTCAGTTTCCTGCACTGAAGACAAATTAATTGTTGTGAAGAAGTGGTATCGTGATGTCTGCTTTTTTGTTGATGCTTAAATATCTGTGATATATGTTGTTATGTGATATATTTTGTATGTTGTGACATGATATGTGTTATCTGTTGTGATGCTTTATGTATTGTATGCTGTGATTTTTTTCATTTCCATTTTTGATATAACTTATGTGAGAAGTGTAAAAGTTTTGGGGAGGGGGGTGTTGTTATTTTTCGTTTATTTTTGTTGTTGTTTGTTTCTTTTTGTTGTTGTTGTTTGTTTATTGTTATTGTTGTTTTTCATTTTTGAAAGAGCTCTTGAGGAACTTTGTCTTCCGGCCACCTGCGTGTGGTTATAAGAGCTCTTTTAATCGGTGCTGTCCGGCTAGTGAACGACTGTCGCGTGCGTAGGGTTATGCACTGTTTACGGACGGATCAATCAAACGTTATTTTTCGCATAATGGACTTTGAATCATTAGTAACGGCGAGGCATTCACTAGCTAGGCGGTATCCACCTGATTTCCAGTTGCAACCGGATGTCGAGGCTGTCAGTGTCTTCGCGAAAATTAGGCGGGTTTAAAGAGGTGTTTGTGCTACTCGAATGACAGCCCTCGCTCTGGTGCTTTGGGTAGTAAATGGCTTGTTGGCTCGGACTAGCCAGGGTTGACAAGGCGTTTTCTACCCGAAGATTCGTTCAACTGGAAGTCAGGCTTTTCTTTTTTGGGGCCCTGATCGCGAAACGGCACTTCAGCACCCGTCTAGCGGTCAGCGGGCCCCCAAAAACGGTCAGGCTGGGTTGTTCGTGACGGTTGTTTCTAGAAATTTTAAAATTCCCGCTTTTGAAAACGTACCAATTTATACAGCAGTGATAGGTTGCCAAATTTGGCACGAAGTCAACTACACATTGTTTGTTCTTTTTATCCGTTTATTGGAAGATTTTTATCCGTTTCCTATGCTTCATAAGGTGTGGGGAAGTGTTCCTCAAGATAATGCGATGAGGAAATGATAGGAAGCAAGTTTTCCGCCTAGTAATCCAGGTAATTCTGTGATTCAGGTTGTAAATCGTTTATTTTGTGATCATTTAGCTTAGAACAGCGTTCAACGAGTGCAAATTTTTGGCTGGAGGATCTCGTTGGCTGGAGAATTGATCCTTTTTGGTTGCGTATCGTGCTTAAAAGATATTATCACAGGATTCTAGAAGTAATATATCATGCCGGTGTCAAAGTTAACAGTCTTATATGTAGCGTCATCCGAATATTGTCGCATATTGATGTCGCGTATTCAGGTGACATGAGATTATAGTCTATCTAAAGCTGTGAGTTTGGCGATTTCAGAATCGCAGTCATGTTCTTAAACAGACCGAGTTGGCAGGTCACTTTAAGATGACGACGTTAACAATGATAATGCCTGAAGTTATCATGATCAGATGTACCAGTGTGCGATCTTTGAATGATGCTCTCTCTGAGGTGGTTGATTCCGAAACTGGCTTGATATATCACGGTTAGAATCTGAAAAGGATATAAGCAAGCACCACGAAGTCAAATAGACTTTCGTACCAGTTAAGTTAATATTCAAAGCATATTATATTTGTGAGTCTTATTCTCAGCTCATTCTATGTGTGACATTCATATACAAACAGAATGTCTAAGAAAAGTCTGGCTTTATTGTATACAATACATTTATCGAATAAGAACATCTGATAAAACATAAGCTGTTTATTATATATTCTCAGAATGGATCTGAATTAAGCACCAAACTTTCGATTGTTTCACAGACTAACAGTGATGAGGTTGAAGAATATTTGAAATGATCATATGCAGCTGGTTTCTTTCACTTTATCATATCAATTACGAATTCGAGAAGGTCAATAAAGACAGCAGAATAAGCAGAAGCGATGGGACGAATACGTTGCCAGATGATACCGTACATTCGGTATCATCTGGCACCGTATTCTTCAGGTTGTTGAACAAAAAACTCAAGACAGTTCGAGTTTTTTGTTCAACAACCTGAAAGAATATCTTGAAACAGTTCTGAAGGAACACGGTGGATAGATTTTTTAAAGGTGAAAAACAACAATGAGAACTCACTCTTCACTTGATATGAATTTGATACAAGCTTCTTCTAGGAGTTAGCAACCGCATCACGCCTCATGAAAGTTATTTCCATGGGTCCGATGTTTTTTGGAGGAAACACAAATAATTTCTTAATCTCTTGATGGCATTGAATAAACCTTTGAACGAATGGATAAGCTCGAAGAGCGTAAACTATCTCAGAGTTACAAGGTGAATTTCGTCGCTTCCTAATTGTGAGTTTCGAATCTGTAGAGCAACAGTCCGAACAACGATTCACACACCTTTATTGCCGTATTGGTTGCATCAGTTTATAAGTGCTGTTCGAAGAGTGCACAGCGCATCCCACATTAAATTTCATAATCGGTTGATGGGTATTAAAGCTGAAATTCTTTGGAGAAGAATCGATCGGAATTATTACGAGTTGACTGAACGATTCATACTGACAAAACATGCGGCCTCAAGCAGAATATATCATGAGTAAGCATGAGTATAATGGAACGATAAGTTACCATCACTGCTTTGACATTTGCAGAACATTTTCAATGACATTCATATTGTGAAAGTAAACATTTAATGACTCCATGATACTGACAAGGAAACTTCAAAAAACTCTTCAAAACAGTGACCCTAACAGGATAAGCAAAAATGAGCAAAGAAACGGTGGAATTGAGTAAAAAAATTCTCCCGAAGTAGTGAGTAAAAAAACATAATTGTAATGAAGTTATGATGAGGTTGTTGATTTTCAACTGATTAGCAATAAAGCAATGTTGCCAATGATTTTTTTCTAATGAAGCAACTAAAAAAGTGTTGATCATGCATTTGCTGCAGTGACCGTGCGGTATTAACTGTTCGAGAGTGATACTAGGTTGTCTTCATCACAAATAAGCAATTCACTTCTGAATTCCATTATTGAAGTGTAATGCATTCAAGAAATGCAGGTGAAGGTAGTAAAACTCACATTGAACCATGGGAGGAGATACAGCGCATGTTAATGTTACATGCTAAGGAAAGTTCACAAGATTAGGATCTATGAATTTGCCTTCTGGGGCACTGGTGGAGCATCGTTTCTCGTTATTTAAAGGTAATGAAATACTATTGAAATCTATAAGTATAAATCAGATGAAAATCAATTAAAAACAGCTTTGTAACTGAATTAAAAATGATTTAAGCCGTTTTGACAGAGTTAGATGAGCTAAAAATCTGTAGACAGGGGGATGTTCGCTTTTGGTAGCATTTTATGCACCTCGGGTGTCATGCCCAAGATGATAGAAGTTGAAATAGCTGATCAGAGGCCGAAACTTTTTACAGATACATGCTCTCTGACTTATAGGCATGGAACATCGCTTGATGTTTATTGACGTTGCGAAATTCTTTTGTATTGAGAGCACGTCTCTGTTAAAATTTTTGACATCTGATCAGCTATTTCAAATTCTATCATCAAAAGGAAGATCTGATTCGGAGCTTTTGCTTCCACTGGAGACAAGAGCATGAGAATATGATCTGTTCATAGGGATGATATCTGATTCTTCATGTAAGATACTCTTCATTGGCATTATCATCAGCTTGAATCAAGAAGAGACGCATGTGAAACGATGATTGAACGACACAGTTGAGAAGTGCATCATATCTAATTTCAATGCAGTCGAATCGCTGTGATGAGCAGATCGCTTTCTAGCGGAAAGATACTTCACAGAACTTCAACATAATTGCTCAATAAACAATACAAATTATTCCTGCATGCACGTGTAGAAATAGTCGACAATATCCGAATAATCAGCAAAATCGCCCCAAAACACATGCACATTTTTAAAACCGGAGAATCTGGAGAATTTCATGGACGAGAGAAAAAGACATATTGCCGTGCAACACCGGGGTACCGCTAGACTGAAAACGGTGATTCTGAAATTGCTAATTCCTTGTGCACATCCATCAAAGCAAATGCAATGTATAGGAATGAGCGTTTCAGATACATGAGATGGCATCAGAAATTCATCAATACCACTTGGAGTAACGAAAAAAGTAATTATGTTCCAAATGAACGATTCATTCCTGAAGTGAACATCCAACAGAATACGTACGTCTCGAAACCGATTTACTGAAATCATCCGTGGTGAGAGTCAAGTGAATCTGAATGGTCAAGTGAACCCCATCCCTTTAATATCCGTAATTCAAACTGGCATTACTAAAACTATCTCCGTTAGATTCACATTACCTAAGGCTACCATCTTCAAGGTAACCGTATTCTCACGTTTGTCCGGCAACATGAGAATTTCTTTGCACCATTCGATTGTTCAGAATCTCTACATTCAGAATATCATATAATTTGCCGAACAATTCCGTTTCCTGGAGGAGTTATGGCTACTTTCATAAAGCTATCTCAACAATGAGCGCGAAATCGCTCGTTCATATACATTCTATCACTATAGATCAATATCAATACTTTGCTATAGCTCTAAAGAGGTTACCATCTTCAAGATAACCGTACTCTCAAATTTGCCCGGTAACATGTGAATCTCTTTACACCATTCGATTACTCAGAATCTCTACATTCAGAATATTATATATCTTGCCGAGCAATAATGATTAATTGAGGAGATATAGCTACTTTGTCAATGCTATAGCGCTTGCAATCTTCGAGCCTACCGAACTCTCAGCTTTGCCCAGCAGCATACGAATTTCTGTACACCATTTGATCAAGCAGAATCTCTACATTCAGGAAAACATATATTTCGTTGAGCACTTCCGCTTTCTTGATAAGATATGGCTATTTTCATAAAGCTATATCAATAACAATAGCAAAGTCACTCATTCATATACGTTCTAACAATATAGTTCAATATCAACACATTACAATAGCTATATAGAGGCTAGCATCTTCAAGGTAACCGTACTCTCAAGTTTGCCCGGTAATATGTGGATCTATTTACACCGTTCGATTGCTCAGAATCTCTAGATTCAGAATACTATATATTTTGCCGAAAAATTATGATCAGGTGAGAAGATACAGCTGTTTTCTCAACTGTATACTGGTTGCCATCTTCGAGCCTACCGTATTCTCAAGTTTGCTTACAAAGTTTGTTAGTAACATATGGATTTTTGTGCACCATTCGATCCATCTGAATCTCTACATTCAGAAAAACGTATACTTTGTTGAGCAGTTCCACTTTCTTGAGAAGGTATGGCTATTTCCATAAAGCTATATCAATGACAATAGCAAAGTCACTCGTTCACGTACATTCTATCACAATAGTTCAATATCAACAAAATACAATTGCTATGTAGAGGTTACCATCTTTACCATCTTCAAGGTACCCGTACTCTCAAATTTGCTCGATAACATGTGAATTTCTTTGCAGCATTCGATTGCTCAGAATCTCTGCTTTGAGAATATTATATATTTTGCCGAGAAATTATGATTGGATGAGGAGATACAGCTGTTTTTCCAATTCTATATGGGTTGCCATCTTCGAGCTATACGGGTTGGGTTGCCACCAAAGTTTGTTACTGACTTTTGGGGTACCCGATTTCGGTTGCAAGATGGTGTATGTCTCGATTATGAATTTTTCGGTGAAGTGGGTAACACTTCCAATTATTTCTTGAGGTTTTTGTACTTCAAGTCAAATAGAAAATCTCGGAAATATCTTTACTGCCGTCCCTTCTGTATATCATATTTTATGCTATGGGATCTGCACTACAAATTGATACTGCATTACCCGCATTCATTGATATCCATATGAATCGCCCGCATTTACTCTCGTTAAATGGTAACAAATTCATATTTTTAATACCTATCAAGTAAAATGAGTTCTGTCACTTGGCGATCTATCGCTCGGTGCGTAATTGGCGAATTGTTAGCTTCTCCTTCAAGTAGTCTTCAAAAAAGCTTGTTGTGATCTTTTAGCCGTTGGCAATATTCGTAGCCAACGAATTTCGCTTATTTCTTTTTATCAACGGAAGCGGTAACAAAGCTAATCCAGTTGGTGTGCTTATTGAGGCATTTTAAAATTTGAGCAGATGTTGTTGATGAAAAACTGTATGAATTATTTATGTTTTGTTCACGTTTCTGTGTTTAACGTTGTTGTTTCGAGGTACTCTTGATGCTATTTCCGTCTCAGTTGTCATAGCGGTATTGATAACACATTGCTCAATTGATAACGCATTGCTAGTTGTATGCAAATTTATGTGTCCAGAATAAATTTTTGTGTAAACAGATTTTTACTGATGAATCATATATTTGATTTGAATCGTCAGCACTTTAGCTTCACCTCAAAAACAGCCCCAGTTCGATGGGAGGTTTATCCATCCAGATGTCAATGTTTTAGCTCGATCTCACGTACGATCGCAGTTGATAGTTTGTCTACACTTTCCACGTTGACCATGTTCACTTCGATAGTTCTCCAGTTAGGTGAAATTTCATCAATGCTTTTCCGGTTGAATGATTTTTTGTGAACACTTTTGCACACACCGCATCGACATTTTTCAGGATACGTGCTGTATTGCGTCATAATTAGTGCGAATGCGTACGAACGAAATGCCATTTCGATTTTAACAACCGGAATTACAAAATTATCGGAAGGTCTGCAAAGTGAATAAGCCTTCAACCGAATCGTTTGTTTTTGAAAATGGATCGCGCTAGGGGCAGTTCATCGGATCGTGGTGCAAGTTCGTTGTCGATTCAACTGCAAGCATCGCAATCGGTTGGTTTTCCGAATCTCATTCGATTACTCACGTTTCGAATTAACTGCTCGAGTCAGTCGCTGTTTTTAGTGAAAATAATCAGTCGTTTGCTGTTTGGTTTTGTGTGGAAATGATTATGCGATACAGTAATGTGTTCAGTCCAGTGCAATTAGAATGGTGATGGTGATGAAATTAAATACTGTAAGAATCAGCAGCAGTGTCATAGGAAGTTATAATTAATGATTCATAATACCACGATAACTGGATCCTTACATTTCAGCAGTCTAAAACTGTAGAAGGAATGGGTAAATATGAGGATATCACTGCACACGACCACTCTCAAACTAAAGAAGATCGGAATGCTAAAATTGATCAATTGACATTAAATCTGGAAGATGTACAACATCCAGAAAGTGGTGCAAGTCAGGGAACTAAAGCGATGAAACATCGTCATCGAAGACGTACCAGTTCATTGCCGATTCAACTAGAAACATCGCAACCGGTTAGTTTCACGAATCTCGTTCGATCGCTCGCGTTTCGACTTCCCTCCTGGAATCAGCGGTCATATTAAGTGAAAATATTCACATTTTTAATATTTCTCTCAGTGCCTTATTTCAACTCATTTACCGTGTTGACATAATAGAATAGTGAGAATAATGGTTGTATTTGAAATATCGATAATTATATCGATTGAAATGATAAAAATAACAAATAATTCATAACACCGCGATAACTGAGCCTTTACATTTCAGCAGTCTGAAACTGTGGAAGGAATGGGTAATTATGAGGATGTCACCGCAAACGACCACTCTCAAACTAAAGAAGATCGGAATGCTCAAATTGATCAATTGACATCAAATCTGGAAGATGTACAACATCCAGAAAGTGGTGCAAGTCAGATAACTAAAGCGGGAAAACATCGTCGTCGAAGACGTTACAGGAAGAAGGATGTATCGAAGAGTTCTCAACTGAATGTCGAAGCGAATTGTCAATTTCCACAAGAGGTTGTTCATCGAACGTTGTATGATTTTATAGCATAGATATGAGTGTTCGCCGTTAAACTGAACTGTTTGAAATGGGATATGATTAACATAAATTTGGGTAAAATTGGTCGATATCATATTGGAATCAAAATGAAATGAAGTTCAAATGATATCGATGAAATCATTCAATGAAACGGTACGGGACTGAATAGTCGTTTTATAATTGAAGCATGAGAATTTATTGTGTGATATTCAGGAAATTGGAGATGATATGGAATATGTTGTGCAAGACGATTGGACAGTTAAGGCAGTACCAAAGAAAGACCGTGCAGAAGGTGTTCGTTCGGAGGATGTGGATGAGTGGGGAGAGAGTTCGCTTTTGGATGAGCGAATAAGTAGCGCTCAGTTGGAGGATTTATGTGCTAGCATACCACTGCCAGATGAAGATGATGCTAATGATGGGGATGGCGATCGCTGGGAAGCGAAGGACGATTGCACAGATACCTCTGAGAACAAACGACCACCGCAGGTAAATGATCATCATTTATGTCATTTTGATTTGGAATGGATCAGTGGAATCGTTTCTAATTTTTGATCGTTTTGCTTGCTGATAAGTTGAATAGAATGTTGAAGCGGAATGAAAGGTAATTTGATGAATTAAAGAATAATATCAGTGATAGTGGTGGACTGCAAAACAATTGCTTTGAAGAAATTCATCCTTCAAAAGCGTTCGATATAATTGTGCTAAATAATGTTCAAAATTTTGTTCGTTCAGTGAATTTGAATTTACCATCAAATTATCTCTTTGTTGTTCATTGTCTCATTCGGTGTATCGAAATGAAAGCGAAGATAAGCTGTGTTGCAGATCAGCAAAATTGTTGGAGAACTCAATCAGCTGATCATCTCTGTGAAAAATGATGAATGTGATGATCAACAGCAGTCAACTCCTGTTGTTGTTCCGACTCTGGTAAGGGATTGTTTTCGATCTTGCTATAATAAGTTTGCTGTTCAGTGCGCAAAACGAGGCATTGCTTTTAGTCATTTGGTTATTTGAGTCATATGTATATGTGTACTATCGCTTAGTTTATCATCGGAGTTCAAAAAGCTTCTTTGCTGAAATTATGTTAGCTCGTGTTGTGTAGCTCTTATTTTGACTGTTTCGCATAAAATTCCTGAAAGATTTTTGCTTACAAAGTATTGAAATTCTGTGACTGATTTGAATAAATAGTGAAGTTTTTAAGGGGCACGACACGCCACCGAAGAAACCTGGCTTTGTCCTTGATGAATCAGCGTTGAATGATTTCGAGTTGAATGAGAGTGAGTTCAACAAATCGCAATATTTACAGGACAATACCTTAGAGGTGAACGTTTTGAAGCGAAATATTTTTTCATTTAATTTTCATCCGTTTTAGGAGTCAACAAATATCTGTAGGTTTGAGGTGAACCGATTTGTGTTCGTTCACTGCGACACTGGTTCAGTTGTTGTTATTACTGAATATTACTACTAGTAATATTGTTGTTATTAACATTTGTTAGTGAAATTATATTTGCATAATTAATTTATCGTGGTATTGTAGAGTGTTTATGAAAATCGGAGCAACAGAACAACTTAACAATAGTGCTTTATTTGCTAACCGAAATACTTTAGTCGATTCTTAGCCGCGCAATCCGGACATGGATATGCGATACGTTTTGGTTATTCAGAGCAAAGATCAATGATTTAAGGGAATACATTTAACTAGTGTCCATAGACTTAGTCATATCTCTACAGCTGATTTGAATAACTTGTTGATGTAATAGTAGTGAATAATGTTTAGTATATGGCTTATTATGAATGGGCTAATCTTGGTCGGTGATGTATAATATTGTTGTGTTTAGGTCCTCATCGAAAAGAATCCAGAGAAGGATTATTTGCATGTGACTGTTTACGTGTGTAATGGTGCGAAGGAGAATCCTGAACGAATATCGCGAAATTCGTTTCGAATTTGTGATTCGGCGGTAATTTCATCGAATTCATCGAAATCGGCCATCAAAAAAGCTTTGTTTGAGACAGCGAAGAGACTCGAAAAAGTCTCCGCGGATTCGTACATTTCAGGTGATTGATTGATTGTTTGTTTTGATAGAATTTGTTTCGCAATAAAGTGGAAAACTGTTAACGAAACGGTGACAATTGTCACAATTGAATTTATCCACGAAACGTATCAGATAGTGCACATATGATATTTCAAATGCGACGTTCAATTCAATTTTTTATTTCTCCACTAGTCGAGTGCTCTTACGCTGATAGGCTTTCGGATCAACGGTTGTGATTGTTGGTGGCTTTATGAACTGATTATTAGGAAGGTTTTGACTGAAATGAAGTGGGAGTTGAACGGTGATTATGCAAGTAACGATTTTCAGATGAGAAGCAACCGTACGAAGTGAGTGAATGCTCATTGGAATATTTGGCGAAGCGCCGTATAGAGCCGTTGAAGAAGAAATCAACCCGTTTCACACGTGCAGTCTACTATTGCAATCTTTGTCATTTTCACATCAATTCAGTGAGTCATGCGATCACACATATCGAATCTAAAGAACATCAACAAATTGAACAGGTTCATCCATTGTTTTTCTTGAAGAATTGCTTATGATAATTCATCGCGAATGTTTATTTTTTGAAGAATAATGAGAGTCCTCGTCACGTTATGGCAGCTTCTTTGACATTATCATTGAGTTGAAGTTTTGTCAAGAAGAGCTCAATAATGCTATCGCTTTTCGATGATTATTTCATCGTTTTGGTGATTACTGAAACTATCGAGAAGAGATTACACGGATGAACTCAACTATGAATGTGATGGATATTCGTTCGTTTTGAAGGACATAGCGAGTTTGCTATGAATCAGGCAGCGATAACAGTTGGATTGCGTTTCTGAGATTCGAAATTTAACTTAAACATTCAGCAGCTGTATTTTTTAAAGCCAACAGAGAAATTGTCACTTTTTTGTCAGCGCGGCGGCTTCATTGTCTCTAAAAATCAGTTGACAGAAATGGGTGATGAACGCGAGTTGGTGATCTGTCTCATGTTTGTGTGTGTGCAGCAGAATTTGGATCAGTCAGTTGCTTGTACATCAACTCGTTGATTGCAGCGAAATGCCATGTTGAGCAAGTTGTCCAATCTGCCAACACCTTGTGATGCACACTTACAAAGCATCAGCGATTTGTTGATGAGAACGCTCGAAGAGACTGAAGTTGAACGCCGAACCTACGACGACTGTGAGCAACTGATTGATGCACTCGAACGAATCTTCAAAATTGACGTTCATCAAGGCTAGTCGTCTTGTGATATGAGTGATTTCTTGGTTTTATATCGTGACTGCATTCAACAGATATGCTCGTATTCCTTAACTGGTGCACAAAATGTGATAGTAATATAAGAATGATAATCTGAAGTCTTCCATTCGATTAAGCGATAAGCAGTAATACCTGTGCACTTCAACTTATTCACCACACGATGTCATTCTGTCTCTCAGCAACGTACATAACGTAATTGCTTAACGACAACTAAACTATCAATTTTTATTCACTTTTCTCGTGAAATGAATGCGAAAATTATAAATTGTTGAACGGATCAGCGAATTTGATGTATTCCTTAATGTTTTTTTTAAATTGCAGATTGCTCATTGACTCTATATGGTTCGTATTTGGTGCGCGGTGCTCACATCGGAAGCGATGTGAATTTTTCCCTGAAATGTCCCGAGAAGTTGACTCCAGGACAGATCGTTCAACGAGTCTGCGAGTCACTCGCTTCTCGTTCTCTTGGTCGGTTCTTTTTCGTTTAGCATCCAATTGCCCACTTTTGATAAATCCAAATGGGGTATTAGTAGAGTGAGCTTGGCAGAGCAATGTATAAATCTTATAGTTAGTTGATTCACAGAAAACGATTGTTTGTTGGGAGCAATCAATCAGACTGAAGGATCAGTTTAATTATATCGATTGATTGGCAGTGATTAATCTTTTATACGTGGTGGGTTGGTGAGGAGTATTCATTTATTCGTTTTCAGAACGTTGGAGAATATCGGATGTAACGACCGATCTGAAGTGTGAATTTCCGACAATATTATTTTGTTTGAATGCCGTGCAGCAAAACGATGAATGTCAACTGAAGAGCGTTAAGGTGGCGATTTCGGCGACACGTTATGTGAAGACGTGGAAACTGATTGCAGTTTATGCGAGGATTGAATCTTTTTTGAAGTTGTCACGATTGTTCCAATGCTGGGCTCAGGTTTGTTTTGTTGTGGATTGTTAACGTTTGATTATTATTATTATTATTAATGTTATTATTATTTTTGTTATTATTATTATTGATTTGTTTTACTGTAATGGTTTTTATTATCGTTTTTGTTATCATTAGCCAAATGGCTAAAGATAAGAGCAACTATTCCATCATGTGGGATTTCGAGAACGCTCGAATTCGTAGTTAAGTTCTCAAAATACATAATTTTTTGCAAACTGGACAATGATAATTTTTCAGACATGCTCATTGAACGTAACTGCATTGGGTGGATTACCAAAGAAAGCGTTTTATTTAATGCTGATTCATTACTTGCAAACAAAACAGTTATTGCCATTCCTAGATGAGGTAATTTCACTCATTGGATAGTTACAATTTTTATTCGTATGACTTTCAGTGTTATTATTACCATTATCTTTTTTGTGATCTTGTTTATTACTATCGCCTCCGTTATTCTCATTGATATATTATTATTACTGTTGTTGCTGTTCCAGTCAACATTCGAAAAAATGTCCCATTCATTTAGCAGTCCTATTCAGAATTTTTTGTTTTCTGTTAACTTTGAACATTCAGCTAATATTTCAATATTTACGTTCCTCTTTCAGATGATGCCAAAAAAAGATGAAACGGAAACGAATGCAATCGCTGTTGGTAGTAACGTAGAAGAAGAGATTGATGAGCAGCAAATGGTGAACTTTTCGGATTTGCGTTGTTGCTATTTGCTTTGCTTGGTTTTGCAATCGATTCAGTTATATAAATTGCTCAGAAAAATATGAATTATTGGATTTTGGTTGAGTGATCTTGTATTAGATTTTAAGTTTGAATTGACATTCTGATTGACTGTTTGCGATGTTAATTCGTTTCGGAATTCTGCTAATTAATCGTTTGTATTCACTATTTGGTCGCGATTTTGAGTCAATTGGCGAGATTAATTTATGGAGAGATTAATAGTTGAATGTGTATTGTTGAAGGTGTGGGAAATAGAGAAATGGAATCGAGAATGGGATATACCTCGTTTATGGGTTGGCTTATTCCGATATTACGTTCTGGAGCATTCGACCAAACGTCTTGTGCAGATACGATTTCGTGATAGTGGCGACGATGATGAACGTCCGAAGGATATGGGTCATTTCAACTGCAAACGAATTGCGATTGAAGGTTATATATTGATGGTGTTGAGAGTGCGAATGGTGATCACATCACAATTCGTAAAATGGAAATTGAATTTTGCGTGAATTTCTCAATAAGCTGTTTTTTTGTATCATTTTATTTTGTATGGATAAAATATAAGAATTTTCAGATCCATTCTCACCCAAACGCATTATGCAACCATCGCAGTATTTCGTTGAGTACTTTTTGAATTGCTTCTACACGACTTTCTTATATTTTTGGATACCTCGAACGCTCGAAGGACCACTTATTTCATATCGAATTTATATGCTCGAAGCGTCCACCACCTCAACGCCGAAAAAGGTTTCCACTTACCACAATAAATTCTGTTGCATTGGTGAATCGTAGCAAAATAACAGTGATGTCGATGCATGATAAGCTTGGAGTAATGCTTTGTGTGTATCGACTCGTCGTTGTCCTTTCGATAAAGTTGCTGTGATCAAAAGTGTTCAATAATATGTCAGTACAGTCACCACTAAAGAGCACTTGCAAGTGATATATATTCATTTAATAATGTCGGAAATGACAATAAATTTACATCGAGGATGCTCACTTCTATTGTGATTTAATGCAGTAGGGAATTTATTCCGATGTATTTTTAGACAAAAAAGAAAAGTGCGATAAACACAAAAATGTCAACGAAAAGAGTGAATAATGCAAGCATTGAATCGAGTTGTCAGGAGACAACCGCAACTGAAACAGTTTTCGATAACAGGCAACCGAATAAGGACAAATTCGAACGTGGTACTTCGTTGGATGTTGATTGCACAAATTGCCAAGACGGTAAACTCATCCACTTAATCACTATAGTAGTTTTTATTGCTGATTTTATTTACATTATGTATTAGCATTATTATAACTGGTATTTTATCATTATTTATAAATATTAATGTTTGTATCAATCAATGTTCTTATGCAGATAGTGATATGTGGAACGATACAGACACTCAGTTGGTGAACTGTAGAAATGAAATGCAGTCAAAGGAGTCATTCTCTTGCGTTGAAGAGAAAGGTTCACGTTTTGTTAATGAACGCATTGTTATTGGAAGAGACGGGAATGCCTCCTCGACCAAATGTGTCGTTGAGAGTGTTGGTAACCCTGTGAAGGTATGTGATCTCTCGCGTTCGTGCATCCTTTAGTTGCTTTTTGATCGTATTGTCATTATTAATCAGTACTGACACTGAATTCACCTTATATTTCTTCAAACTGAATCTCAGTGAGTTATGAAAGTTTATATGTGGATTTTGTTGAGATTTTCCATCGAGGTATATATCAGTCGTAATCGTTAGACGGCTTCCAGGAGTTATCAAAACTGAATCTGCAGTGTTGTCAGCGAAATGCTGAGAGCGAAAGCAGCAACGATTCAAGAAAGCAGATCGCTGATAACAGCATCTTTGACCCGGGTAGTGCTCAAATGCATCACATACTCAACGGACAAATCCCTGAAACTGAGGTTTGTTGTTTCGTCACGAAATAATTTGGTTGGTTTCATTCGGCGACCATCTCTCATTCTCGAGAAACTTGGATAGGGTGAAAGTAGCTCCGAGATACAATAGCGGGTAAATGGAAATTATCATAGCATAACGCATCGTAATCAACAGCTTTCGAATCGGTTCATCGTAATCATCAGTAGTCGAAGCAAATGGGCTGTGATGTCCCAGAATTTTAGTGTTGGCTTTGATTGATTAAATCGATCGGTCAATCATTCGCTTGAAATTTTGTTAAAGTTGCAGAAGAGCGTCGACATGAGCACTGAGAAGGGCGTTGATGTTGAAGTAGCGTCAAAAGATTTATCAGCGGATGGAGCAACTCCGGATTGTGACGTTCAAAATCGTTGTTATAGTCGTAGAATGCTGATGAAACTAAGCGAAAACGCGAATCATGATTTCGTTCCGAAAGAGGTTCATTCATCTACATCGTTTCCATTCATTTTATTCACTTTGTCCGTGCATCGTAATCGTCATTCTCAAGTGGATGCATTGGCAGTGATGTTGTTTTCAGAGACTGGAAGAGATAGGGTTGTATTGTTCTTGGTCACTTGGAAGCGTAACCACCGAGAACGATGTTGTTTCTCCAGCTGAAGAAGTGAGCAGCCCTGATAATGGCTTAACTGAATCTAGCGCTGGCACTCAGGAAACTGCCATCAATACGGTTTCAACTGAATCCAGTGCTGGCACTCAGGAGAATACTGTTAACACTGAGAGTAAGGTTCGTTCTTATGAGCGCGATCACTTTTTAGTGTAATCTATTATTTTTGTCATGTATTTGAAATCCGCTTAAAATCGCGTCAAATGCAGTTTTGCTGCATTGTTGACGTTTTGAAATATGATGGGCCATCGAGCAATCGTAAGCCTTAAAATTGGTAGGAACATTAGATAAGTGTATTTTTTCAAAGCTTAGGTGAACTTGAGATAGAATGATGCTTTGTCGTTTAGTTTGTCGTTGTCGTTAAAGAAAATCCGTTGATAATTGTTCGCGATCAGTGTTTTGTTATTTCTTTAGAAAGTTCAACCATCCAGTAAAGAGGCAGGAGAAGCAACTGAATTTGGTTTGCTCATTGCTGATATAAGCGAGGAGATGGTGCAAGAAATATGGCATAAACTGCGTAAAGATGATCTTCTCTTTGAATGGTGCCTTCAAACATTAGTCGGAGATTTGGTATAGATTAAATATGTTTTTGTTTTATTCATTATCTCAAAATATCATCATGTGATACTCATGATGCTACATTGTCTGATTGTTTTTCTGTCTCAGGTGATTAAACAGTAACTACAGAATAAATGTTATTATCTTCAATATTATTGTTTTGTGATGCTCACAAAAAGAAGTTTGGAATGCATTCAGAAACCAAGAATTCGATGTACAAGTTGTGGTTTGAGTGGGCATCTGATCGACGCGTGTCCAGAGCTCCAACTGCCGAAAGTTGTGCCGATTCGACCGATGGACAAAAAGCAGAAAGACCTCGTCGACGTGCTACTTCGAACCGTTTATAGTCAGTTTTCATCAAAAACCCATTTTTGATGCCTTTGAATGTGTTCTCTTCACCAAAATTCATCTGCTTTCAACAATAAAAATGGCGTCATTCAGATGTAAACAAAAGTTATGTGCACAGTGAGACTTAAATTGACAAATTTGAGGGATTTTTTTGTTTTCTTTGGCGAGTTATCATTTAGAGTTAACTGATTTCAGGACGACTTTGTATGAACGCTGATTATGAGAGGTTGTTGAGAGACTTTCGTTCTCAGTTAGAAGTATGCCTTATGAATGGTTATCGAAACGATTGTCGTTTATCGTTGTTCGGTTCGGCCGGGAATGGATTCGGTCTGATCGGCTCTGATGCCGATATATGTCTTCGTTTCGCTGCTGAATCTATTTCTGAGGTGTGCGAAATGATTCTGTTTGGATTCGTTTGTCGACTTTTCTGTTTATTTCGTCGTGAATCGTCGTGTCTTCAACAAAGACATTTGATCTATGCTTAGTCAGAACGGTTCAAAGCGATCGGAATTTAGAAGTGGTGCTGGATTTTTTAATGAATAAAAATTCTCGAGACGACACGGATTCATAGGAATTTACTGCTATTCGGCGATAACAAATGATAGAGTTCGTAAATTTATTTAGAAGCATAGCGGATTTGACTGCTTGTGTCGTATTGTTTATTTATTTATTTATTACCTCAGCCCAATTGAGATGAAATTTTCGAATGTTTTGAGGTGAATTTTCGTTCGTTATTTCGTTCGAAAACAGTCGAAGTTCAGGAGGTGGATCCTTGCGAAGTGATTACGGATGTGGCTGAAGTGGTGAAGCAGATGCCGGGTATTGCTGGTGTTACGCCGATAACGAATGCAAAGGTGCCGATTGTTAAAGTGCAGTGTGGTCGTATGTTCGACCGTTTAGAGGCCGAGTGAGTTGGTCGATCCTATTCATTTCATTCTTTTTTGAGTTCGTCTGGAGCATTTCTTTGTATCGTCGACACGTATGTACTTATGAGTGAATCGGATTTGCTTCGTTGTTTCGATACTTTTATATTGGAACATTATTCAGGTAAAATTATTCAGCTTGATATTGAAAGTATATCCATGCGATGTTTGATTGTTTGATAAAGTCAGATCGTAAATAAAGTCAGTGGAAGGTGAATTTTCGTGCAACGTTTCGTTGCAAACAACAATTGTGTGCGTAATGAAAAATGAATGAAAGTGTGGCGTTGCAGTATATCGTTGTACAATGTACTCGCATTGGAGAATACTCGTTTGTTGCGATCGTACAGTGAACTGGATGAACGTGCTCGAATACTGGGCATATTTGTGAAGGAATGGGCGAAGAGGTGTGAGATTGGAGATGCGTCCAGGGGCAGTCTTTCGTCGTATTCGATTATCGTCATGCTGATACACTTTCTGCAAAGGTGCAAGCCGCCTGTTCTGCCGTTTCTTCAAGAGGTGCCTCGCATATCCATCATTTTGTTTGTATCTCTCAGTTTAACCTCTTTCCTATCGTTAGTGAATCGTTTTCCTGTGTTTGTTTCTATAAAACACTTTTCGAGGAAAATTCACTGAATGTCTGATTCTTTGGAAGATACGTCCGAAATTAATTCAAATAATCACTATTGCGTACGTATTTGTTTGGTTGTGATTACAGGAATAAATTTGCTTCATTTCAGCAATATCATATTTTGTATAATTCCAGATCGACACCCCAATTAGTCCGAAAAAAGAGATGATTGTGGACGGTTGCGATGTGTACTTCTGCAGTGCCAAAAATTCGGTATCGTAATTTTTTTCATTTATTTTACAACTTTTATTAATTTTAAGGACATTCATTCAGATGCTTCAAAAAACAGTCCATTTTGCCTTCTACATTCCTTTAGCATTGCTCATCGTTGTTGGTTTGTGAAAATTGTATGTAGTAAACGGGGTTCTCGTAACGTTCATTTTTAAGTGTCAATGTAGCAATGTCACGGTACCGAATGAGTGAATCTTTTAAGGAATGGCATACGGAAAACCATCAGAACTTATCGGATTTGTGGTTTGGCTTCTTGGATTACTTCAGTCAGCGATTCGATTTTGCGTCCGAAGTGATACAGATACGCAGAAGGGAGCCAATAAGCAAGTTGGATAAAGGATGGCAAGGTAGACCGATAGCAATTGAAGACCCGTTCGAGTTGCAACATAATTTGTCATCGGGAGTTCACTTGAGAAGTTGGTTGCTCGCGATTTCGTCTTAATTGTATTTAACTCTAGTTAAAGTCCAGTCCTGCTTCAACGTGAAAGTGATTTCATTAAAATGACATGTGATGATTTTGTATGCGTGCAGATTGCAAATACAGGGAAATTTGATGTGGAAAATAATTTTATAAATATTCATTCGTGATGCTTTTATGTTCATTTCGTAGAATGGTTAAAATGGTTCTCTTTAAGCAATGATCTACATCCAACGATCGTTCATTCGAAGCCGTGACCATTTCGGTCGAATTCGGCTGCCTGTACGACCACTTAACGATTATACCATCGACATGTTTTTGGTATGTCGTAGAACTTTTTCCAGCGAATTACTCATTTCATGAGACTTATGCATCAGACAAATTTACGGCAGAAGAGCACTTTTCTTTCACATTTTATGATTTGCCGCCTCAGTGCATCAAATCATCTATATTTTACAGTGTCAATCGAATTTGTGAGTTTTGCACTTTAGTAAAGACGTTTTCCATGTTGAACATCCGCGACGAATTCGGTTGATCTTTTAACAACATAAAGAATTTTCACTGATTTTATGAATCAACTTCTTGTGATTGTTATGAACAATAAAAACTGAACTGTAGCGGTGCGATGTATTGCAGAATAATCTCTTCTCGGCTTGTCACGTCAACTCGGGACCACCATTGGCTCGCAATTGCTGTCATCGATGCAAACAAATCGGTCATTTCGTCGAAAATTGTCCACTCACACAGCAAAAAGGTCACAGACGGAGAAGTGGAACTACTACGAACAAGTATGTGTTCCATGGCGACGGTTGTTAATGCAGTTTTTTTTTATTACATCGTTCTCTGTTTAACATCGTGTGATCTGAACTGTTTTATCGTGGAATTGCAGAGCTGAGAACGTTTGTTTGCTGAATGTACCGCTCGAAACTCTCACAATCAATGCATCGAAACGATTATTCAATAGTTTTTAAAAATGCAGTCTGTCGAAGTCGACAACAGATTTTTCATTTGCAGTCTTCGTTGTGCCTTGTTTGTTGTTTGTTGGATCATCAGTGTGGTAATTTTAGTCAGCCATCAACACCATCAAAAGAAGCGTATGCAATGCGACAAACACACACGGCCGCAGTGAATCGACCAAAAGAACTCGTTATCAGATCTGCGCCTGCCAGTGTTGACAACCAAAGACCGCTGCTACAAACGCCAAACAACAATATTTTTACGACAACCGGACGGGGAATGTCTTCAGTGGGGGGTTTTGGTGTGAGACAGCGGCAACGACTGAACAGCAACGGACAAAAGTGCGATAGGAACGGTCGAGGAGGGAGAGCGGGTGCACCCACAGCGATCAGCACTACACCACAGCGAATGGCTGAGAACGGAGAGCATCCATTTGTGATTGCGCGAATGAATGACAGTGGTAATGGACACGGAAATCAGTCAGCAGCAGTGAACGTCTCTCCAAACACGGTTGGTTGGTTTGTTTCGAATAAATATTCTGGATTATTACTTATCCGAGGATTGAGAAAATCATGAGCTGGAAATTTTTTTGCGAGAATATCATAGGCTGGAAAAAATTCGTGTTGTGATTTTCTATTCTCTCAAAATTTTCTTTTAAATATTTATGAACATTTTTAGCGTGGCTATCATGGTGGCTATCGTCATGTTGGTGGCTATCATCCTCATCATCGTGTTGAACGAGAAAGCATGTGAGATGTAGCAAATCCTATCAAGTAAGTATGCTGATAGTGACGATGCTTATTATGACCGAAATGTTCTGTGCGAATTCTGTAGGCTTTGTTTTGAGAATTGTTTAAGAAGAGGTAAAAAACGAAAATTGTGTTTATATGACAAAATTTGTTTGAAGTGAATCAGCGAATGGAAGATGAGCATCGAAGGACTGCAATAGAAATTATAAGTCTTAAAAAATGTCAGATTGCTCATTAATGTTATGTGAAGAATTGGATAATAATCGAATAATTGTTCCGAGAGTATTTGTTATTTTGCAATAGTATTGTTTAATCAGTATTGATTGAACGTAATCCATGAGTTTGGTGGAATATATTGATGGTTTTCTGAATGATCTTATATTAATTTTAGTGCCAGTTCGGTATTACCTCATATGAATGCCAGCAACACAGCACGGCGAGAATGGTGTTGTAATCGAAGTCAATTTCAAAGGTTATTGTTATCTGTGAACGAATTATCCGCTTGCCATCGATTATCTACCTGATGTTGGTGTGCTGTGCCGTTGCGTTATCAACTCATATCAACTACCACCAGCCGGTCATTATAGGTGTGCAAGATGATCTGCGCTTTGTGTAAATGATTTCGATTACAAGCAAAATCTTGAATGTGTTGAGCTGAATTTGTAGTTATTTGATTGGGATTGATCCGTTTTTTTGTAGTTTAGAATTTTGTGTGCGCATTTCATTCATAAAGTCGCAAAATGAATTTTCATTGGTTGAAAGCATCAATCTACATGAAGATGTGCTCGGGATTGATTTGTGTTAATCAGTGGTATGGTTTTGTCTCGTTTCGTTCGGAATCGAACATTTATACTTTTAGAAGTCTCATGTATTTCTCTTGTATCCATCGTTTGATTTGCCGTTATCATCGAGTTGTATAATTCTTTTGGAGAATGCTATGAAGACGCGTACGTGCATATATGAATGTGGACGGGTTGGATTAGCTGTGAAACATTTTCGTCGTTTTTTGAATTTTGTGAGTAATTCATGACATTAATTTTGTTCATTAACTACTCGTTGTCTTTGTCTTTCTAATAAGTCTTAAAGTTGATTCGTTAAAATAACGCGTTTTGAGTTGAATTTATCGATTGTCATATATTATCAGTATTGAATTTCCGTCTCGTCATGATTGTGCAAGATGATGATCGCTTGAATTCGATTCGCTTTCGAGCAGTGTCACTTTCAACGATCAGAGTGTCAAAGTCAGTTGAGATGCTCGAGAAATCGATGATAGCAGCATCGTCTTGACATAAGCTCACAGTATCTGTGATCGAGACAACGGATCTATGTCTTGTTGCAAATTAGTTATTCTCTCCTTAATCCTCATAATTTTTTGATATTGAATCATTTTTCAGATTTCGTTTGTTTGTTTGTTTGTTTGTTTGCTTTGTTTCTGAAGTGACATTCCCTTAATTGTTTGATACTCGCAATATTTTATTTACATTTTCAGTCGTACCTTCGTTACTATTTTATGAGTATTTTTTGATTGGTATAGTCGTTATCATTATTGATATTATATTAGTGCGTTGAATAGTGTTTTGTTCTTTCATATAACATTCAGGAGAGATTTGCAAATTATTGTCTATTAATTTTTTTTTGTTTTTTTTTAACGTATACATCGTTTTCATTTTGTTGTATATTCCATTGATCTTGTTAAATATTGTATGAAAGCAAATTTTGTATAAAGCACCTAAAACTGCAATTGTTTTCAGTTTACATGCAAATTATCATTGAAATGTTGATCAATTCAAACTGAATCTAACTCATATTTCTTCGTGATAACATCTCTTTCCTTCATATTCACATCTGGAAGGGAATTTGGAATATTTCGGAAAATACAATTCAACTTTTGTAATGAATGTGTCAATAAAAAAGAAAAACTGTGCAGTACATATGACTGTGATTTTAAGCCACATCAAA
The DNA here is from genome assembly GCA_035041965.1 of Anisakis pegreffii. Lineage (NCBI taxonomy): Eukaryota > Metazoa > Nematoda > Chromadorea > Rhabditida > Anisakidae > Anisakis > Anisakis pegreffii. Next base: position 37,131 of record JAPYMA010000120.1, on the reverse strand, counting down.
CCAAGAGGCTCAGCTTAGTGCTACGAATACAGTGTGGTCGGGTTTTAGACGAGTCGCTGTGCGTGACTTTGTCGACTAACATCAATCTTCATCACCGTAAACACTGATTAAGAATTGTGAAGAATAATTGAGAAGTATCAACGTAAACATATTCGTATGCAGCTCACGAATCCAACTTGGATTCATCATTCGGGTAATTTGTTATTTCTTAAATGACAGTCTCGTTGTTACAATCAGTTATTGAGCGATAGCGCATGTGGGGAAAACGCTTTCGATTCACTTCCGATAGCTAACATAAACATTAAGCAAGTAAGCAGCAATTATTGTTGTGAGAATTTCGTAGATTGCATTCAGGTGGTGCGATCTATTCGATAGACATTCATCCGAATGGTTCAAAAATAGCGACGTGTGGTCAGGGGAATGAGGCGAGATCGGGTTTAGTGGTGATTTGGAATGTGGATCCAGTGATAAGCGAGAAGAAAGCGCAGGATACGTCGTGCAGTCGATTGCTGTCACGAATGCTTCATGAGTGTGAGTACTTCATTGAAGTGATGTTGGAAGATGGGTTAAAGTCAAGAGATAAAGTCAACAGTTCGTTGTGTTCAGATTGTGTGAATTGCGTTCGATGGTCACCAGATGGCTCGCTGTTGGTGTGCGCTGGAGATGAGTGTGCACTCTCAGTGTGGGAATATGGTGGTCGTATCAATAGCGCTGGTATGATTGGTTCCAAGGTGTGTTCAGTTCTTATTGTTGTTCACGCACCATTGTCGAGTTCTGTTGATGTATAACAAAAATTTCAAGGATGCAGCGAATGTTGAGAAATATCGTCAAAAATACCGTTTATATGGACATACCCTGGACGTTCTGCACGCAGAGTGGTCAAAAGACGCTCGGTATCTTGCGTCGTGTGGTATGGATAACAATGTTATTGTTTGGGATGCGAACAATTTACCGAGTTGGTTTTGATTCAGATTTATTTCACATGGTCGATTGGTTCATTTTAGGGCAGTTAACGATTAAAGTTTCTAAAAATTAAATTGCCTTTCGAAAGCAATGATGATATGTGATGCTTTTTTGACGTTTCTGCGATAAAGAGATGAAACGAATTCATAGCGAGCAATCATAAGGAAAACTATTGAAAAAGATTTCTCCGAAAAAGTTGAAAAATATCCCTTCTGCAAAAAAATGTGTTTATTGCGATAGGATGGTCGTCTGTGTATTTTGAGGCTTTGGATTTACCACCGACCGATTCGACTGCCATCGAACATTATTTTGCGCAGCATAATATTTTCAGATCGTATGGTCGTACTTAATTCGACGCGTTCCGGTCATACGGGTATCGTGAAGGGTTTGAGTTGGGATCCGATTGGAAAGTTTCTGGCCTCGCAATCGGCCGATAGAACCGTTAAGATATGGGCTATAGACGGATGGCAGTGCGTGAAAACAATTGTGGAGCCGTTCGTTGAGGTGCGTTCAGTTTTGACTCGTTGAAATTCTCAATTTCGATTCATTGCAAACTTGGTCGTTTCGAGCGTTGACTTCTTGAGGCATATTGATTCGCCTTTCAGAGTTCACCCACGACAATGTTCTGTCGAATGGACTGGTCTCCAGATGGCACTTATTTGGTATTGCCGTGTGCAACAAACAATGAAGGACCAACAGCTCAACTCGTTCGACGCAAGGTATATATAAAGGGCAATAGATTCATTCCTTGTATAATTTTTTCCAGTTAATTCATTTACTGAGTAAAGTTTAGGAGCGATTTTTAGTCAGAAAATTGGTTTTTTGAGTCAAATGAAATAATAAGAGAAGTTGTCTTTGAATACATAAAGAAACAATTGAATTCTATTTGAGTACGTAGTGAATTTTTAAGGATTGGAGTATGTCATTGGATCTTGTGGGTCATCGGAAAGCGGTTACTGTGATACGAGCATGTCCACGACTACTGCATTATACCACACACAAGGTGAGTTGTTTAATGACAGTAATAATTATTATTAACAACAAGAATAATGCGGGGTCAGGAATTTAGCGTAACACATGTTCTTGTACTTTAAATAATTTTGATTTTGATTTTCCATTTCTCTTCATTAAATATCGGTTTTTGATCAGTCTTCATTAATTGTTGTTTTATCTTGTGATGTAACTTCGTTGTTCTATAGCATTAAATGATAACTATATTCGTTCAATTCATCGAAATGTATAATATTGGTATGATTTTAATAATTGTAAAATGCGGAATAGTCATGTTACCGTTCCTGTTTGCTTCATTTTTTGAAACTATTAAGTGAATAATGAATAATGTGATAGTTACAACAAGAGGATTTGTAAGATAAATAGACGTGATAGTTCATTTGAAGTCGGTAAACAAAATGACTGATCGGAAGTGTTGTTCAGTATCATTTTGCATCGTTTCATTGCCTGCATCCAATTATCACCTACATTCACTCATCATCTATCTTATGCATTATCTGCTCGTGCAACGAATTAATCAATTCATTCGACTATTATTTTAACGATGTTTCATTGCAGGGTACACAATTGAAAGTGACATGTTTTGCGGTTGGTAGTCGTGATAAAGCGCTGAGTGTGTGGCTGATACCGCACATCGATCGGCCGATTGTCGTCCTCAATCGACTCTTCAAACATTCAATTCTTGATTTCTCGTGGTTATTCGTTTGTGTTTCTTTTGGTCGTGTTAGATTAGGTGTTTATCTTCATCGGAACATTAATATCTTGAATCGTCTTAGTATCTAATCTGCGGATTAATCATAATTATGAATAGTCATTCGTATCGCATTCAATCATGTTGATAAGGTTGATTTAGGAATGGTCTTCATTTAACGATTTGCTCGATGGACGGATCAGTGAAGTCGATTCTCTTCAATGCAAATGAAGTGGGTCGTTTGATGAGCGATTTGGAAATGGTCATTCCGTTTGCATTATTGTTATTATTCATTGACCTTTATTTCATTATATCTTTCGGAGAAAATCACTCTTGCAAAAGCTTAGCGAGAAACTGCGCCGTGTTGATTCACTCGTGCAGCTATGAGTGCATCGGTCATGGTGATTTATTGAATGTTCTACGAGTGTGAGCGTTATGTTAATGAATATTGAATGTGAAGATCTTGTTAATACGTATGAGTGTTTATATGAATGAACATTTCATAATGAACACTAAAAAGCTTACAGGATGAAATTTGCGAAAAACTGTACAGTCGTCGACTTCCGCAATATTCAACGGCAACAAATTTAGCGATGACAACAAAGATGAATGGTGACGATGTGGGGACGTTTTTGAAGAGAGGAACGAGGGACGGGAATTTGCCGTTGGGTTACGAATTGGAGATGATGAAGGCGAAAATGGACGCCGAGAAGAGACGGAATGAAGAGGAATCGAAGCGTCGTGAATCGTTGATGAGGAACAGATTTGAGGCGCATGAACATGCGGTCACAAACGGCATCTCTGTACCATCAGCAACTGATTCTCGTAATTTTTTCTATGTTCCAATGAATTTTACTTCCGTTTTTTTTAAAATCTGGAATCGTTCCCCTGAAATTTTCATATGAAGTTCATCATTTACGCTTTCTGTCATTGTTGTTGTTAGTGCTATTATTATTCTGCGTTGTGAATTTTGATAATTCGAAGGAAAGTTGCTGAAACTGAGGAATTTTCCCACCTACTTCCAATTATAACGAAATTTCAGTTCGTTCAGTATTCTTAATAGCGATTGATTCTCTGAAATGTATCAAAAAATGTTGGTGATTAAAAAGTTGACTTTTGAAATTACACAGTCTTTAATCTCTTTAACATTTTCGACCAATAATCACTACTGAATTCTAGCAAAAACAAATCAGTTGAACGAGGAAGTGATCTCATCGAAAGATCAAGCGCCAGTACGAGCGATTGTAAGGCCTCAATCAGCGGCAGAATCGCCTGAGATAGTGTCTTCGCAAAGTGCATCTGAACTGAATCGACCACAACAACCCGTTCACAATACCGAACAAAAGGAAGTGAGGACCAAGAGTGGCAAACGTCGAATTCAACCCGTCTTCGTGGCCTCATTAATGGCCCCCGAAGAAGATTCCTCTACAGTGAGCAACATTCAGCAGCAGCTGAATCGTTCAGCGCGACCGTATGCACTTTCTACCTCTCACCCATTGTCTTTTCAATCATCGCAATTGTGACTTCAGAAAATGATGCACTCCAGAAACATCTTCTTCGCCAAATGTCCAAATTTTCAGTGACCTCGCAAGACTGAATCCGAAATTAGACTCATCAGAAATTGCATTTTTCCATCGCCGTCACATTTTCCGAACGATTTCATCTCTGAACCATTGAATACTTTTGAAACGGGTGACCGACAGTCAGCTCTGTGACAAGTCCAACCCTGACAAATAGCGTTATTCAGTGATGGGGTTTTAGACGTTATCATAGACTTATACGGTGCCTGTTGTCGGGCTTGGAGTACTAGTTAAGGAGATCTTTGAAACTAAACATTTGTATAGTGCATTACTGCAGTTTTAGCAATGAAATGAGTTTACATTTCATTACTGAATTGTGTTCGTCAATGCGCACAATTGTCTGCATTATATTGAGCATGTGAGACAATAAACACTCACTCCTCTCCGTTACAGCGAATTGTGTGTAGAAATGTGAACGGTAATCGGGGATCGACGATTGCTGTGAACTCGTGCACTTGATTAGTTAAGAGATAGTGCGATTGGTTTGTGTTGACAGCCGGCGAGTGGTGTGCTTGCATTGGCTCTTGCATTAATTAGTGATGGGAGGAAGAGGGCAACAATATTTGATTTTGTGATGGATGTATCGTTGCAGTTATTGCGCGGGAACTGAGACAAAGCTTTGAGAATAATGCGAATGATTGATGAACTAGTGACTGGTGGTGAGTGTGATCAGCCAGTGATTAGAGAGTGCATGAAGTTACATTTATGGGAAAGCTTTTTTTGAATTCGAATGAGAAACTTTCTCAGTTTTGTTTGTGACAGCCGAACGAAAAGATTTTGATAGTAGTGGGTTGGGGATCAGGAAGGGAAACGAAACGGCCAATCAATTTGTTGTTATTTCGTCAGTGTTGTTGTTTGATTGAGGTAGTTTTCGGTGGTTTTTGCAGGATGGTTTTTGTTAGTTGGAATGCGAAATGTGGAATTTTTAAGAAGATTGAAATTAGCTCAAAGAATAATTTGGTTGTTGAAATTTGCCTATTGTAGAAGCGAAGGAATAGCGAGCTCAAATGATACTGTGGCATCGGCAATGCCAGCAGCCACAACAACAACGTTAAACGTGCGTTCTGCGCGAGAAGCTGAACTGGTATGTGCAACCTCAGTGACAACCTCTTCGAAGGAAGATTCCAATCAAAAATTTTCGAGTCAAAGTGATCAGATGGAAGTGGATGATAACAGCAAAATTGTCGGTAATCATTATGAGAAGACTGGCAAAACTCAAACTGAATGCATAGCGCCGAATTCAAATGTGGTGAGTTTATTTGTTAACTGAATTTGATTTCTTGTCGATCCGAGCAATCGTTCAGTGTGGTTCATTCCCATTCAAGTGGTGCTGTTTTGTTTCAGTTGGGTTTTTATTCGCATTTTTAAGATTTCTTCATGTTGTTGTTCAGTAAAACACTTTCAGCAAATCATTTGTCAGTTACAAGAACCAGTCGAGTTGAGACCGATTGCCGAGCAAGAAAAAGTGCATGTGGTTTTGAATGAAGGACGTTCTGTTCTGCTGGATATCCCACGGCAAACGAGAGCAATTTCAGTGAACATCTCTAGGGTTGTTGTTTTGTTGCAATGTTTTTTTGACTGCTGTGAATTGATATGAAAGTTTCAAGATTGATAGATGATACGAGATCAACGAGGCAAACACGTCTTCCAAAACAAATACCGAATGTTACAGTTGACAATTGCAGAATGCATTGTGTACAGTGGATAAAGTTGAAGTATTGAATGAGTACAAATTGAATAACGGAATTTGCGTGACAAAAGTGACTGCATTTGATAACGATAAGACGCGTTGGTGTGCACTTCTTGAACCTGTTGTGGGGGTTGTTGCAGCAAACAGGTGCGAAACTTTGATCATTTGAAGGGAATTAAGGTTGAATGGTTTTGAGATTCAACCTGGTTCATCAGGCTTCTGGAAAGGCGGTGGTCATATTTCAATTGCTCAATATCTTCAATGAATTTCAGTGATACCGTTTGCAAGTTTCGCTACAATTTGCGATTTTCATCGTTTTAATCCCATTTCATGGTTTTGATCTGTTAATTCTGATTACATTGTTAATACTGACGATATTAATGACAATATTGATAGCAGTAGCAAGAATAATAAAGATGCTGATAATGAGTGTTATTTTATTGTAGCACAGTGACAGCGTTGGGTTGTTTTGATCGAAGTGTTTATGTGTATTCGACACTGAGTGGACGTTTACGAACAACAATGAACGTTGACTCTGTGCCGTCGTCAGTGTGTACCTTCAGATCATTCTTTTCTGTTTGTTCATCGCACGGTTATGTCTACGTATGGTCAGTTGTTTCAGTTGGCATTTCATTTCCCTTATTTTTTCCTTTCAATAATCCATCACCTACTACTTGAACTCGATATAACTCGATTATCTTTAATGCATTCATCGCTATGTTAATCGATACAGCTTTTCCACTTCATGGGACTATTCAATTATTTGTGAATGCATTGGTCTAGTGGACGTTGAATTTCGACGATGCATTTGGAGATTCTTTGAAATTTTATTGTTGAGGAATGATCTGATGAATAGTGTATAGCATACTTTTTAAATTTTTAATTGTTACACTTCGAATACCTCTTTACAGGGATGGTGACGAGTGTAAAAGTGTTGTGTCGAGATGTTCACTCAGTGATATTTGCGAGAAAGGTTCGTTGAATTTTTTTAGTTGAATATTTAAAAGATTGGTAATCATTGCTGATGTAGGTTTGGCTCAAATTTTGCAAATTCGATGTTAGCTAACGGAATTGTTTGTTTGAAGAGTCATCGATAACGCGACATCAGATAAGTGATGATGGCATGCCAGTGATTGGTCTTTCGACCAATAAAATATTCGTATTTTCATCGAATTTGGGTTGTTGGCAACGAATCGACGAGGCGTGCTCAGATGCGACGATGCGTCGTATCAGTGGACCGTTATCGTCATTCTCGAGCAAGTCGGTTGCACATCAAGTCTCGTTGAATTCGCTATCGAAACTTACAAAAAGGTGATCGCATTTTTTTGGTTTTATTATGATTTTATTCTCTTCTTCTTTCCTTTCCTAAAATTGCTTGCCGAATCGATTTTCCAGTAATTTATCCACTTCATTACGTTCAGATAATTGCTTATTGGTGAGAGTTGAATGTTTTAGGTGTGTTTCAATGAAATTTCTCGGTTTGAAATTAAGTGCTTGAAGAATTTATATAATCGTTCTCTGTATATTTGAATAACTTTCGCGAATTTTTCGCAGTTTTTAAAAGTTTTAGAGATGGTTTATGTCAGTGAGAATGTAATGAATAAGGAAATCATTTCATTAAAAGCAGAGTTGTTTTGAATTTGCAGAATTGCACCAACGTCGATCGATGCAGCGTTGCGACAGTGTGCATCATTGGGCTTGTTGGAGAGGTGCATCTGCAATGCGCGAACACTTCATTCATCCGAGGAGTATCGTTTCTATCTGATCGAATATATCCACCAATTAGTCAATGACGGTACTTTGCTGTTCTATTCATTCGTGCATAAATGATTGGCAAATTGCAATTATATTACTGACATCACGCTTTACGGACTTCAACTTTTGTAGTTTTGTCAGTAATTTTATTGCTATTTTGAGGGTCCTCTTCAGATTTGGGAGGGTACTCTTTATCAGAGACTGGCGACTTTTTGCGAAGGTGAGTAGTGGGTTGATGCAAATTCATTCTAACTTTTCGATTGATAGATATTTAGATAGATGTTTATTGGGATTATTTTCAGGCTGTTGGTCAAAATTGAGTGAGATTATGTGTAGTATTTGTGCTGAGAGGGGTGAGTACATCTGTGGCATCAGAAAGGCAGTTCTTCTGAGAGAACTGGCTGAAGAGTTGAAATCAAACGAACGATCTCGTGCGATTCTTTCAGAAATCTCTCAGCGATTTGACGTTCACTTCTAGCGGTTTGTACGAATGCAATATTTGTTTTGATTGTTCCCAACGTAAACGATTTCGGAGTTTTCCAATTTACTCAATTTTCTTTATCCTCTTCTCGGCTATTCGTTATACAAATGATTATTTATTGCTCAAATGATGTTTGGTTCATTATTTTGTCATGATTTGAATATTTATCCGACAAAAAGAACCACATTCCGGCAGTCTTTTGATGCAAATCATTGAATTTTGTTGGATGGATAAAAGTGAATAATTTTCATAATGAATATTTTCATTTTCAGAGAGGTCCTCATTATTACCTCATTATATTAATCGTAAGGGTCGTTTTTCAACGGGTTGTTTTCGGAATTTGATTGAGATTGGTGGTACGAAACCATTTGGGATGCTTCCATCAGTCACTAAATCAGATGATTTCATTTGGTGTTCTCTTGGACTTACTTTTTCTTCTGAGCGTCCAATATCATATATTTATAAATAATATCACTGCGTCGTCATGATCATCAGTTGTATTGTCAGCATCTTTTACTGCCTTTGAACTGCTTGGAGCAACGAACTGCTCAGAGTGTCATTGTAACGGTAAATCAGAACCATTCTTACATGCCTGAATGTTATTTTAATGAAAATTTTGAGTTATTATTGTTGGATCATTAATTGCTCAATTTGATCTCGATCGGCTTATTTTTAACAAGTTTTCGTTCCATACGCATAGATATGTATGTATGCATATTTTTATTTGCCAGTTGTTGCACTGTTTGATGCTCATTTTGATGTACTGTTGATTGCGTTCTTTATGACTGTTATTGTTATTGTTGCTGTTGTTGTTGATGATAATGAATGTAAATGCAACAGTGATCTTCAAGGGTTTTTTGCAATGTTTTACTTTTGAAATTTGTTTGAAATAAAGCAATTTTCGTGCATTTCGATTGAAGTAATAGTGCGGTGTGTAGTAATTAAGTTTGTGCATTTGTTCTTGGAAACAGCAACCATTGTGTGGTTGTATTGAATTTGTGGCGATTTTTGATATCTTAGAGTATGGTTTATCTGTTTAGGAAATTGAAAATTGAGAATTTGATAGAAAGATTACCACGAGGATTTTGGCATGGGTTAGTAATTTTTTGCTAATGGAGAGTATTCGATGCAACTTCTCGGGAAACAGATGGGAATAGTAGAGAAAGCCTTCATTTTCAAGGGTAATGAAAAGGACTAGCTGCGAAATGCGTTGGAGTTGAATGATGGCACTTAAATCATCGCGCCTAACTCATCAACTGGGAAATGAGTTTTTTGTTATTGATGTAGTTGGTGATTCAAAAATTGATCCGAATAAACAACAATCTAATGAATGAATTCGAATTGTGTTGATTCCATCGCATAGATGTGGATTTGCATAATGCGAGCGATATTCCCATTCGATCGCTTTGTTGTTTAATGATTTTTAAAGTAAAACATCTTCCGTAAACAGTCAGCAAAAGAGCATTATAGTAGATGATTCATAGTTCAGCATTCGATTGCGGAGTAAATCGCCGTCGAAATGACTATTCCTGTGAAACTGTTATTGTTTGGAAGGGCACGAGAGTTGGCTAATATCTCAGAGATGCAATTGGATTTGCCAACAACAATGACCAAAAAGCGATTGTACGAAATAATCTTTGACGAGGTGAGTGACGCGATTCGATGTGACTGAGTGGGTGTTTGCTTGGTAAAGACATTTGCCATTCTGTTGATTGTGTCGATAGATTTTAGTACTTTAAATAGAAAAACTAATTTATTAACGCTAATTGTAAGTCCCATCGCTTGGCCGTTAAAAGATTATCAACGAATCATTTGGAAATGAGTAAAAATGATTTGGCAAGGAAGCGTTCGTCTCATTCATCAATAGTCAACAACGCTAAAATCAGTTTGTGCATGCGTTCGAACTGTTCTCATCAATAAAAATTGATTCATTTCAGACATTAAAAGAACTGGCATGCCTTCGAGAATCATGCCTTCTGGCTGTCAATCAAGAGTATTTGAACGAAGAGGGAACAATTCCGATTCAACCGAATTCAGAAATCGCTGTGATACCTCCACTGAGTGGAGGCTGAAACTGGTTTTATGTGATATAAATTTGGTGTTTCATAAGATAAGACCATATAGCTTGCCGTATTGCACAAAATACATCATGATTCATGGAAAGGGGGACGGACGTGTACTGTTTGACTGCCTGTGATAATAAAGTAGTAACTGTATAATAAGTTATTCGCAACATTTTATGTATATGTTGGATAAATCCGTGTTTACTGATGAAACGTGAAGCAGTTTTTTTGTAGCATGAAAATCATTCATGTTTATTCCATAATCGGTGTGCAAATGTACAACGAATTACAAATATTATAGCGCATCGTTACAAGACGGCAATCGATGGAAGATTATTGTCTATTTGTACAACAACTTCAAAATTTCAACCGAACACATCAGCCAAATGTCAAACATTTTCGGTCCCTTTTTTCACCAGTTTCACTAAATTTCGTGCAATCAGATTAACGTAGCCACTCAACGTAGTTGAATAGGTTTTGAAGAGATTGAGATGCACCATATTTTATGTTTAGTTGAGAGGTGACAGAGCATTCTGGACGAAAGTGACGATGTGAACGAACGTCCTTATAAGGAACGATCGTGATTGATGGTCACTGCAGTCAGAGACGTCAAATTGCATCGATAATCCATTCGTAATAATCGAAAGCAATGCAAGCAAATGTTAATATACAATACATTCGTTTACTGAAAATAATGAATTCAAGCGGAACGAATAATAATAATAAACATATTAATGGCGATGAAAATAAGACCCAGTGACAATAAAAAATACATGGTAATGAATATGGAGATGTAAGAAGGACATCAAAATAATCATTAAGTCATGGAGTTAAACGCGTTGTTTGCGTAAGATATTCGAATGAAATGCTATCCTCAATTTCAACAAAATTCATTCAGATATTTGGAGAATTTGTGAAGATTTCTGAACGTTCTCATTGTCAGTGTATTATCAACCAAATCAGCACAGTTCTATTAACATCTCAATGATTTACTCATATTCACTCACTTATCGACCGTTGATTCAGACTACATTGCAGGCTAATGTTTTGCATTGAGTTCTCATTATTCCTGACCACCATCAAAAACCCCTAACACATGATTACTCTCTGACGAATTGTTGCTGTAAGAAATCATTTCACAAATTCCACCAAAGTGCTAAAATTCACTCAGATGATGCATATTTGCGTGGACGTGTATATGTATACATGAACGTGGTCACGTTAACCTGTCCACTCGAATTGATCAAATATTCTGCCACATTCGAATGAAGTGATGGTTTGTCACTTGACTCTCATTCGACGGGTTTGCTTGAGCCAGTAAAGCATTCGCCTCGTGTTCACTTATCTTAACGCCAACCGATTGCGACCATACGTCTTGCAATGATTCGGTACTTAGCTGAAAATAGTGAGAGGCATTAATTGGCAATCGCTCCAATAACATGGTAACACTACAATCCCCTACATTCTCTATCTAGATAACGCGAATATAATGCGTAATATCAACAACAATATCGATAATATAAATAAGAATAATAATGATCATATTAGCTATAGTAATCATCGTTTTCCCCCGAAAACGAAGTTATTGTCTTCATCACTCCCATTGTCATGCATCATCCCAACTTCGAGTTGAACTCCCTTGAGATCAGTCACATCAAATTGTCGTTGTTGTTGATGGTGATTGAGGTCTACGTCCATCGGCCTAGATCCATCTATCAAATTCGTCAGTAAGCACCCCAAAATTACGGCGCGCACTGAGTGGTTAACAGAAGACTTCTTAACAGAAGACTTACTCAAATCAATCATCTTTATCCACTTTGAGATATTTAAATTAGATGTATTACGATCAACAAAAAGTATGCAATATCTATCTATCATCGTTATGCTGGCTGTCAGTATGCGAATCGTTCAAAAAACAACACCCACTCCAATCCGAAATCATGCCCTAGTGACGCATTTCGTTGAATACATACATTATGAGATCCTCTCTATTTCATTTCGGAATGTTTATCTTCTATGATTGTCCATAGTCAAACAAATATGCTAAAGTGCATGATCATCATATTGCGTTGGTTTTGGATGAACTTTGAACATTCTAGAATCGCTATGATGTCGCTTTATGAGTAACAGAAAAGGAATTGTGAGTGGCAATACATTGTCGTAATTCGCATTCTGAAATGAGCTCTTAGAGTTCTTAGAGTCATCATGAGATTTAGTTTGGGCATGCTCTTTGATCAGATCAGATCGTTGGAGTGACTTAGAGTGCGATTGAATTACGTGAAATATTTCATATTCACATTCCATCGCAACTTGAAACAAGATACTTTACGTCAGTTTTCGAAAATGATAACTCGAAAGTCTGTTCACGTCATGTTCGGAATTCGGACCCAACCCATCCTTAGGGCCTCATGAAGATTCCTCTCTTGTGCAATGATTTATTACAATAAGTGGTTCAGGATCTCTTCTACGGTGTCGCTCTAAACCTTTGTGATAAACAAAAGGAGAAAGAAACTTGGTACCTATCACAACTGACTGAAGAAAAGCAAATGGATCTGAAATTTTGAATACTATCATCATCATAATCATAATCACCCTAAATCCAGGAAATGCTCCAGCTCCGATGTGGATATCGGCCTAAAACTCAGATGAGACGATATCAACTCCAGTCTGGGCCTGAGACGAGCCTCAGTATACATCAACCTCGGAAGTAGCTTCAGGTGAAGAAAAAGAAAGATAAGCCTCAGAGAAAGGACTCTCAAAACTGCTTGTGATTCCGATCAGCAACGACTCGTAATGGTAATTGAACAAAAAACCAGTTCAGCAGAAATATATTTTCCCAAATTCGAAATACTATCAAAAATCAGACATTACTAAATAATCACTATTGTTATAAAGAACGACTTATGGCAACAACAAATGCAAGATTTTTTCAGTGAAATGAATTTGGAATGTCTTCTCACTCTCTCACACACAACCAATATTCACTCAGCAATACACTGCATGGAGTAAATACCCATTCCAGATTGGGTTTAAGTTTAGGCTTGAGGCCTTTAGGCGCAAAAATCGATGATAGCCGCGTTCTTTACATCAATCACATGGGTTTAATCTATTGTGTGATGTTCCCGATGCACGAAGAGATACAGAGTTTTCAAGATAATTTACACAGATTACGATATGTTCATTCTGGTAATGTCTGCAAGTCATCATTCCTTTTTTTCTACAATCGACTTATTTTCTCGCCCGTTGAAGCTTCTGAAAACCACTCGCATTCGTGCGACTAGGGTTTATGTCATGGGGACACCGCGTGATTGCACCCCTTCGAACTCCACTTTGCTTAATTCGACACTGATTCTCATTGCTATAAGTTAGAACACTTGAGTTGTCGTGTAGTGAGTTGAAAGGTGATGAAAGTGTTTATGGGATACTGAAGGAATAATGTACTAATGGAATGTGGTGATGGACGGGTGCGCTGAGAGAATAAATATGGCAAGGGTGGTACGAAGGTAAATGATGTAAGATAGGCCTTGAATGAGAGGTTGTAAAGGTTCTAAATATGGCATGTGGTATTTGAATTAAAATACGAAAATGAAGGTGGTGAACATGGTCAATAATGAACGTGATGAATGTTATAGGGTAAGATAGCAACTGTCGCATAGATTTTATGAATTCATGGAATTTGTCAACTTTTGAAGCGAAAGCACGAAGTCGATGACACAGTGTTATATAATCTCATTGCAAATCAAATAATCACATAAACAACGAACGTATTGTTCATTTCGCTCTTCCAACATCTTCGTCACATGAGGCATACTGTCTTTATACTTCTTCAGCTGCAATCAAGCCACAATGTTTTGGAATATCCAATCGAAGTTTCACTAGTTTCTAATTACTTTCAGAAATAACATTATCTTCAACATTTGTTGATTGCGAATGCAAAGTTATTCTTTTCTGAAGTTTCAGTTTTGTTGAATGATAGCTCGTCACCAGAATTTCAGAGAATGCGTGAAAACTCAAGAAGGGATGTCATTTGAAAACGGAGGGATCTCATACACATAAACTACCCGGTTCAAGATGAACATTTAAAGACTCCCCGTTTGCAATAAACCGTTCGAGTTCTGTCCATGTAACACTGGATTACTTTGCACTCTAGAAAACTGCTTGTGAACAAATCAGCCTTTGTAAGCAAGGATTTTATTGCGCGGGCATTATTTTACTGCTTATTTTGCGCATTGCCTTCATAATTTCCATCGATTTCCCTCGAATGAACTTTATGGTGTGATTCTGTGTCCATTGCTCGTTTTTTGTCTTCATTCAAGTTGCTATTGTTTATGGTCATAATAAAAAGCACTTTATGAAGGTCGTTAAATATTACTAGTTGTGTAGTGAGCATTGAAAAGAGATGAGTTTTAATTGAAAAGTCATCCAATCCAGAACGGCGTATACGATATTCATAAAATGCTCATATTATACATTCTGCACAAACATTCTCTATTATCTTTGGAAAAAAAACTTTAATTTTGTAACCAAATCCGTCTCACTTCTACTTTTGTTAATATTTTATTAGTTTTACTACTTATAACTCTACTGCTGTTTTGATTCATCAAATTGTTTTGCACTACTGCTTTTATGACCAATGCTGTCGTGCTGATTACCTACAATCTTTGACATTATAATGATCATACATAATCATCGGCAATTTTGCTCCCAAAACGATCGTGCTAGAACATTCAGTTTAAAAAAAAACCAGCACTCAATGCTGAGATTTTGTGAACTTTCTCCCAGTTTCTTCATCTTTAGTAAAGATTTACAGAACTGTGTAATATGTGACGTTTTAATAAAGTGTAATCATTCAACTTTGCACATATTCCGAGTAATTATGAATGTAGAAAGCCTGACTTGTTCACATGCACGTATCTGTATGCATCATATTTCATGAGAATCGAGTCAGCATCAAAAATTAATTATAAGACAGTAGTTAAAGGGGAGATACCATTGAGCAGCAAGTAGTTATAATGAAATAAGGTTCGCTAATTGATTTAACTGATCGCTTTGCTGATTCATTTACGATATTCTTTTTCAATAACCGAAATATGGTGAATTCAAAGCAGAACAAACCTTTGACTTTGACAAAGCAACTGCTAAAAATTCTTCAAAAGTGATTTCACCATCACCATTTTTATCCGATGAACGCATTACAGCCTGAAATTCTAATTTCTGTCATGCTCCTTTAGACAATTCATTTTGTTTTGTTGACTGCAATGCTCAGTGAGAGCTTTTTTTCTAAACCAAATGATATTTTCGTGGCCCTGTGGAATTTTTTGATAGTTGACAGAGAGTAAGTATGCGATAGTGGCAGTTGGTGCGATGAGAAATTAATAAGGATGAGGCGAAGTATAACAAAAATACTGATAGTATTTAATGGAAGGATAAAGATGATAGTACTGTGTGTGTACCTGAACAATTTTTGGAGATACATCACATCCAAAATTGCTGAGGACATGTGCGATCTCTGGCGCCGTAATGCTGCCACTTCGGTCGTCGTCGATCTTCATGAATAGCGAGTAGACCTGCAAACTGACACGATTGATTGATACCTCTGCAAACCTCGTCATAGTCAATGATGAATTTTGGAAGGAGTTTGAAAGAAATGAACCAAGAGGTTGAATTGCATTTTGCAGGCTCGTCACACAAAAATAGCAGCAAAACGTTTCTATTTTCGCATAAAATGATGAACACATCTACTGAGCTCTTTGAGTGCTGAATTTTTCACTAAAATCTGAAGAATCAGCAAACTACCTGAAGACTTTCACCAACTTAGTTGCTCTAAGTCTTCAGTTAAGTTCATAATTAGAATCAAAAATGCTTGATATTAACCTAATATAAGTATACCATTTCATTATTGTACTCTGTCTAGCCTAAGTTCACCGCCGAATGAGAACTGTATTCCAGGCTAAAAATGAGTGACAACTGTCCATTATTGCAATATCG
Source organism: Anisakis pegreffii (assembly GCA_035041965.1). NCBI lineage: Eukaryota > Metazoa > Nematoda > Chromadorea > Rhabditida > Anisakidae > Anisakis > Anisakis pegreffii. Next base: position 20,909 of record JAPYMA010000120.1, on the reverse strand, counting down.
TTAACTGTTAACAATAAGCAAGAATGTCATTTAAGAGAGGCATGAACCGGGATGTTTCGTGACAACACGAAGGCATCTGCTCTTCCCTGTCTCTCAGTAAATCTAGCAAATATTCTCAGTCATATCCCCCAATGTTAACACGCTCAAAATGCTAATATAATTTCAAGAACTATGCTCAATTTGATGTAGTATGTCGCATTACTATTATCAATTTAGAAGCACTTTGTTAATCACAAATTCAAAAACGTTTTTTTCCACAATCATCAAAAAGGTTCTACCGAAGTTGAAGGCGTATAGAGATCGACATGTTACAATTACGAAACTTTCATATGGAGGCAATCGTTTACGAGTGAAAACAATCAGAAAAAGTAGCAGTGGTGACGAACCACGAACTGTCAACGTCAATTGACGAATGACTGAGGCAGCTGAACTAATTGAATAATTCGCTAACATCGTAAACGTCTGCTTTGCTACTCGAAATGCATGAAAGTGGAGTAATAAAGCACGAAGTGCATCAGTACTTTCAACAACAACAGCTATAATTCTCAATTAATGATGAGTATTTGCAAAACGAGTTAAATGCATGTGCGTGCTCCCATGCAATGATACCATCACGTTTCGACAAGTTTCAGTTTATTTTTAGTAAATCCAAAGAGTGCATTCGTAATCATCTTCATGAACGCTTCTAAGTTACATAGAACCAATGTTGAACTTTCAAAATTATTCAAGCCCCTTGGTCTCTGTAACTGAACATTTGTTATACTAAACACTTCAATGCTCAAGAAAAGATTTCGTTATGCTCACAAGTAGGGCTGAAACAAGCACATCCCACATGTAGGCGCCCCATTTCTACAAAAGCTCAGCCATAGTACATGGATATGTTTGATAGTTTGACATATTTTTGAACGCTCTCCAATTGCATTCTGAGATCGTGAAATGAGATGAATGATGGCGAGTGTTTCGAATGAGTGCCGTGTTTGTGGAAGAGTGATGTGCGTTACTCACATCAGAGCTGACAAATTGAAAGTATTCGAAAATTAATTACGAATTATCGAAAAACGCTTTTGAATTCAATTCGTTTGCGTGTATATTGAATGGAGAGTGATTCATTTCGGATTTATTAGTTACACTGTATTCGATTGTTGACTCAATTATGACGTCGAGTTGGAATCACCTGCTCAATCTCTTTTTTGTCAACACCGAACGTTTCAGCGAGATGCTCGACATTGATCGGTTTGCTGCGCTTCTTGAATCGTTTGAAAATGCGTTTCTCACAACCACCACCCTTATTGTGGTCCATGACGGCATCCCAGAACACCTGGTCTTTATCTGACATAATCGTTCAGGGCACAACGATCAACTTAATGTAGATTTTGTAACGCTAGCGAATTGAACGTCCGAATCGACTGATCGATTATTCGAGAATTCAGATTTGAAAGTGGAATGAATCCTGAAATGGTTAAACAGATCATTATAAAACCATGTGAAATTCGAGCCGCTCAATCGTCGTTAAAAACTATGTTCATCATGATTGCATAAGTTTGGGAGAAGACTTAAAATTAGTCGTAGCAGAACTGAGTTTTTGCTAACGCGGGATTTCAGGACTGAGACAGAAGTTGGACTTTATCCTGTCTGCTTCAGATCTTCTCAGAGGCGATCGAAACGGTCAGATGTCAAAATTTTCAGATTGCCTACGCCAAAACCAATCGCTCCTCATGCTAAATTGCTTAACTCAAACGTGTTGCGAGAGAGGCTTTCGTTCAAATGAAAATTTAACGTTGTTACGTTAGTGGATTAGGATATGAGCATTCGAAGATATTGACGCAAACTGCCATTGAATGTTCAGCATAACCTAACAGCACCATTAAACTCGCGATACTGCAAGGACATTGCAACACAAATGAATGCATCAATTTGTTTTAGCAAGACAATTCGTGACAATTTGCAGTTCTTCGAACCTTAGTAAAAATTACGGCAGTGATAAATGAGACACTGAGACAATAGTCTGAAACCATTGTGCGCTCAAGAGTCTTTTAATGAGAGTGTTTCAAGCAAAAACTGCTACACTGGTCGAAGGATGAATGGACAAATGAGGAGAGTGTATCTCCACAATAAGAGCTGTGCTTTGTTCTTCGTTTCTTAAATCGAAAACGTTTTCGTTTTGCTTCGTTCAGGTCTTGTTGCCGTTGGAAATCGTCTTCGAAAAACATTGTCATTCATTTTTATTGGTTGCACACATGTTTGTTTCATTGAGTGCCGAACAGCTTGAAACATCAGTTGAAATGGCATATCTCTTCCAATTGATGGAATGATTCATGGAAGCAATCTCGTTAATTTTTCAATTTTTTCACTCAAGAGCTAATTGACATTTCAAAATAAGATGCCAATTTCAGCACAGTCTTTCGAGGAATACGCCAGTATTAGATGCGAACTGACTTCAGTTGCAAAATTTTCAAAGATATACAACAAAAAGAGATTTCTTCACATTAACAATGAATGATAACATAGGATGTAATGAAATGCTTTCATGTGAGGATGTAGTCAAAGTAATTTTCACGCATATTTGTGCAGATCATGTTTGGTGTTCAACAACTACCTCTAAGGGCACTGTTCAGCCTGAAAAACTCATCATTCAACAAGCTGGACAGTCATGAATACAGAAGTTGGCTATGATGAGAGGAAAAAATCAAAGTGATATTATCTGATAACAGAAGGGCATATGCTTCTAATTAGTTGTAATTGCTTACTTGCTATATGCATAATCGCATAAAATGTGTTGTCATCACATTCAAATGAAAAACATCTCTTAAATGATTTTATGTAGCCGAAGCAAATGAAACTGATGGTGAGAATGTAGGATGCATTAAACAGTTGATCATTTATTTACATGCTGAAGTAATAAAACCACCCTAAATTGAGCCGAATAATAAGACTGGAAAGTGTGGCAAGACGGAATAAACTGTTTTACGAGCGGATGAGTTATATGCTTACAAGCCACTAGCTTAGAGTGCACTTGTCTTGATGCTACACTTACTTTCATGTTTCACATTCATCTCTTTCGACAGTTATTTATTGACATACGACGGAAATGAGTTACGAATAACAGAACGACGCACTCACAGACAGCAGCATTACTCTCACATCGCCCACCCGACCAAGGTAGAAAATGGCACTAAAGAATTTCAGTAATCTGCTGAAACAGTTATGAAATAATTGGATCTGCATTGCAAAATACTGACAGATATATTGAAAGAATGATGCGCTGAATATTGACAAATTTTGCATTCACTAATAAACTGAAATAAGGGCAAACATCTGAGCACACTGAACAGAGCTCACAAATAATGGCAAATCTACTGAAATAGTGACGAGAATCGTGCGATGTGGACGAATGTTGGATGATTGAAATATTGTTGATATAACCAAGTGCATCCATCAAGGAATTCAAATGTGACAGCAGAATGAGATTTGATAAAAAGTGAAAAACGGAATCGGTTGAGAGTGGATTTATATGGATGGATGTTTATTCATTGAGGCATGTGCTGAATACATAAATGCCCGAGAACATGTTTTGATTCGACACAAATTTAGCGTTGTTGAACTGTGCGCACTCAACTGGTCGACGGTAGACGCTTATGATGCTTCTATTCGCTAGGGTACCGCAACGGCATCATTTAAGAGTGCTTTCGTAACTGCCCGTTATTTCAGACCCTTTGGGATTGCACAAGCTTGAAGTTTGGAACAATAAAATGATTTAGGAAGTCTGGAGAGTGGGTTTTGTGATGCAGACTGGTCTGATATAATATGGCGATAGTCTCAGTCTTTTGGAATTTAAAGAATGAAAAAATCGTGCGCTTCGTCTCCTTATCCGATTGAACATTCACAGAAAGTCCCAAATAAAAAAAATCAAACGTTTAAGCATTATCAGATTAAACATTCGAACAGCTAATTGAAGAACGCACTGGGACTAAAGATAGAACAAGAGAATTTTTTTTTCAGATTTACATATAATCAGTCACTGACGTGAAAGCCTTGAACGATAAGGCTATACATTAATATTTCATATTTCACTGATTGTGAGTACTTAACTTAGTGACGCACATTATCACAACATTTCAAGGCGAATGATCTGTTTAAGGGAAGTGAGAAGCATCGAAGGAAGTATGGAATGTTGCTTCCTGAATTACGTTCTTATGTGATATAAACTAACTATAAGACAAAAAAATTGACTCGTAAAAACTAACACAACGAAATGACTAGTAATGAGGATAAAAAGTGGGAAGTACGAAAGTGCGAATGATTGCAGCGAGGAGGTAAAGTCTCATTTTATTAGAGGCTTCACAAAGCGGATAGAAAGACGTGAAATGGAAAATGTGCTCGTTGATGTGCATTGTATCATCGCTAAAATAATGAAACTCTATAATTGAATAACACATTCGCATTCTCTCTTTACACTAGATCCGATACACGGCTATTGTTATTTGATATGAGACCGAGCAACGAACATCTTTAGTTGCTCGATAAATTTGGATACAGTAATTGCAAATCGATGAACATAACAAGGATAACAACTACCGTTGCAATTTCTGGTGTGAACCTAATTGGTAAGGCTACTATATGGGGACGGTTTGCTGTGTTCAAAAAGAAATGCAACTAAAACAGCATGATTGCCTGCATTTCTCGACCCATAATCATTGAGTACAGCTCGAATATTATAGTAAAGTCCGAATATGTGCTCTTTTTACGGCAAAATGGAGTTCCTTCGAAGGCTTCCTAATGAACAGACCTCATCAGCCAAGCACACAATTTCCCAGTAGAATAGAACTTTTAAAATCTGTTTTTTTTAACTTTACAGAACTTTTTTTTCAGCGGAACCTTCAACTTTACGCGATAATCTGAGTCACTCATGAAGACTGTTCTCAGTCAAAGGTGATATCTGAATGAAATTCGGCATTTCAAAATAACGCATATCCGATGTAGTATATGGGATCGAAGTGAATGATGTTCAGAACACGATTGTTACAATCATATAAGTACAATAACACTCAATCATTAAATAGCTTCTTTCCTTCACATTTTCATTCACTTTCCTCGTTCATTATGCGTATTTTCTTCCTTCCTTCCTTCATTGTCCGTATGCATCGAATGAATAAGTTACGTGAATCATCGAATGAACAAATGAATTCAGCAAATCCCTTAAGCACTGAATATTACATCGATGGGCAACAACAAGCGCAGATGATAATTAAACAAAAAATGAAGACGGACAGCTGTCAGCACAGAGAATATCCCGAAAAGTTGATTGAATTATCTGCAGACAATAACCTTTAACGTTCTATGCGTTCGCAAATTATGTTCTATTGGAGTTATTCCGAATGAGCCTTTTAAAGTGCGTTATCTCTGTCTGTAATATGAGCTTATTGAGTGTGTTGTTATTGATTATTGTACATTTTACTCATTCGATTAATCACCCTTAGGGCACTTATAACTCCTAGTTGATTACGTGAACATCCACTAGGTTTCAATTTGACATCAGGTTTACGACTGAAATAACTGAAAATGATGAACATTGAATAAAATTGCTTAAAGAGCGTCAACAGTCATGATTATTTGGCATTCAGCTGCTATGCAATGATTGAATACGTTAGTGAACAAGGCATTCTCGTAGTAATCAAAGGATCATGCATTTATTGCTTGATTAAAGGCACCCTCAATGCTCCAGATCTGACCTAACGAATTCCAAACGAGCACCGCACCTGAGCTGAATTTAAACGAAGACTACATGTCTGCGGCAGCAACGCAGCACCATACGTGAGCATTATTATCTCGGTTATTTGGGTAAAATCCCATTTCGTATTCACCAGGAAATCGCCAATTTTCCAGTTGAACCCAACCTATCAATTACCCTCAACAAAACCAATCCCTCAGCAGATCTTAAGACTGGGACGGCCTTACTGCAAATTTGACAGAACAATCACAATTTTGGGATGAACAAGCTCTGATACATCTCTATAGCTCTAGTTACGGACCTCTAAAATTCCTATAGAAATAGCAACAATAAAACACTGTCGGTAAGCAGTAAACGACATCCAACCACACTATGTTTTTTAGTGAACTCACTAACATTCGATCTTGTGATCCAGCAGAGCTGCAACAACAATAACACTAGCAGAATAAGGCGGAAAAATTGCAATTAAATAAGACGACTGACAAATGCTAATTTAATAAGAAAACACTGAATAGTTGATGATAAATAATTAAGTTTATCCGTCTCTCAGTCTCTGTTTCATCGTCTCTCAGTCTATGTTTATACATCCATCCGCCTAGCTATTCATAGATGTACGCATGCTTTCATAAAAACTTCTTGTTAACAAGTTGTATGAGGTGAGGCGTTGAAAACACTACGAAATATGGAAAAAGAATGAGCACACACACATATCTCTCTCGAAACAGCACGCTTACCCAGAATTTGCGATTCAGGAGAGTTAAACGAAATCTCACTATATTAGGATCGGACTAATTGATCAACTATTGACCATCGTCTCAAACAACCAAGACGACCTCAGGTGACTATCTGCACTGTTTTACTCCAACTGATCAGTGAGCAGCCTCACAATCAGTCTGATGGAAATTTTCGGCGGCTGAGAATCGAATTAAATGACGAGAAGAGAATGTGATGATTCCGACGATGATTATAATCATGATGCTAATGGTGATGATGATGATGATGATGAAATACCGAGAAAGGCCATGGGCGGAGATAATCGCAATTCGACTTAATCGGTGCACCACGCAACAGAGTTTGGAAGGATGGCTGAAAAGATGCATGATGAACGAAAAAATAGTACTTTGATGAGCGATGCTGCTGTTGTTTCTTTTTTTTCAGTGAACAGTGGTGCATTTTTTGATGTTTTTTAAACAGTCATCTTTTACGATTTTAGGATATGACACGAAGTCTTAGACGAATGATCCGGCATTCACATCGCAAAATGTGTTGAAATCACACAAGCGAATAAAGCGTATAGCCGATCGAGACAGCCAAAGAAACGCTGAAATTCTTTTCGATCAACTGATTGCCGGGCACAAAAAGGAAGTGGGTTTTTGAACAGTGGGAATTGAAACGTTTTTATAACATTTTGTCGTGAACGATCAACTTCTGTTGCGTTCAGTTTGATAGTTTTCCTGGCTATTTGCATAATTCTCCTTTCCTTCGAATAAATTCCTTGCTCAACTCAAGCAATCATTCATGAAAACTACCTGCAAGTGTCCAGTACGCTTCGGTGCGGATGAGTTTCTCTGAACAAACCAATGCACGCGAGTAGTTTTTTTGTTGGTTAAAAGTTATATTTTGTGACGGAAATGACATTTGAAACATTCATTCGATGATGAAAAACAAGTGCTCAAGAGAGTGGGGGTGTTTATAATATAATGAAATAAGACGATATCTGTCGGTAACAATAAGCATTCGATGAGTTGTGGGAAAATGACGTTTAATGAATAATGAATGTATAACAGACAAACAACCTTGTTGATTATTATTGCTACTATTGTTACTAGTATTATTGTCATTGATTCAATGATTATTTTTTGCTACTCTTACAATTAGTATTGTTGCTTTTTTGAGTTCATTTGAACGTTTGAATGCTTTGGCTAAGGCGTTTGTGTCCTTTTCGTTGTCCTCACTTAACTGCAATTTTATACATTGTCTTGCTTGAAAAAATTTTTCCTACACTTCAGTCAAAAATTCACTGCATACGTCTTTGAAGCATAATGTCACAGAAGTGCTCAATAAAGACACGAAAAGTTGCCTTAGGAATCATTATCTTCTCATCTAAAACACTGCAACAGTTTTAGACACATTCGACATACGTGAAACAAGCCATTGTTTAAAACTAAACACATTGATTTCATTCTCAAAGAAGTTCCTCGACTGTTGGCTGGCTTCATGCAGTGAATTGCATAAATTTGGTGAGAATACCCAATGAAATGCATCAAAGCTCGTTTAACGTATGTATGTCGTTGATGCTCACATTTTTCAGTGGAGAATGTAGAGGAAAGGAGCCACGAAATAGGTTCGATGTGTTAAGTGATATGCTGCTACTCAAACTTTCATCGAAAATGCCGTGATTTATTGCGCTATAAACGTATGTGTTACAGCACTTAGTTTTTTAAACGTATTTTCGTTTATGGATGGAAGTGCTTCGTACATTTTATGTTTGTTTAAGCGTTCACCAATTGCTCGAATGTAATCATAAAAGTGATAAATAAAGCATTCGAATTTTTAGAAACTCAGTGAACGTTTGATGCAATCGATCAATTAGAGTGTTGATGTGGACACAAAAATATGGTCAGAAGTTTAGAATCGAAATATATGAATGCCAACATAAGAGTGGATTATGAGTTTTCGAGAACTTTTCGTTCGATGCCAACCTGCCGTTTCGATTTTTGATTATAGTACTACAAATGACTGGAAGACGAAAACACAGCAGTGTTTGAACTGTGGATAGGAATACATTGAGCCTGAACACAAAAAATTTATCCAATTATTATTCGCCTCAATAGTGCCATTGAATTTTCCATTAGCGAATCTTTTCATGATGACCTTTTAAGAGCCGATTGCCGTCTGATTTTAGAAGGATTTTTTGATCGACTTGAAATGTCCATTTTTCATCGTCCACCCCGTAAAAACCGAATTTTTGCGAAATATTCTCATGATCAAATTTCTCGGCAACGAATTTTGTAGAAGAATTCAATCTGACTGCCTCTTATAATCAACAATATAGCCTACCAAAATGTTGTTACCGGCCAAAACATCCGTCTTCGTGTCATCTCTTCAATTCACATCACGAATGGCCGAGAAATTGCAGAAGAGGATTCAAATTTGATGATTGTTCGTTTGATTTCGGTTTGAATCAAAAACACAGTCGCAAGAGTTGGTACCAGGAGCGCTTTTTAGTTTACACTACATCATGAGGACTGATGAGCACATTAGCGATGATAATGACAAACGAGCAAATGCGCCGAAGAGCACTCTTTCGGGTGATGCGCTGAGTTTCTTGGAATCGAGAGCGGGACGAACGAAAAAAGTTGGTTTTCGAGCCCCTTCAGAGTTGCCTCTTTTGCAGCGTAACGAAAGAAAATTAGCGAATCTCCAGAGAACCTGACAACACAACTCAATGATGAACGGTCCGCAATTATTTCTAATGTCTTTAACATTTTGCGGAGTTCATTTTTTCTTGAATATCGACAAGCTCTGAATTTCTTCATCCAGTTGGGCGATCGAACGATTGAAGAAGCAGAAGTGACTTTGCCGAAGTGAAGATTCATTTGGAAATTCTTCATCTATAACTTCATTTATTCGACTCCTTTCTGCTAATTTTTACAGCCAATTAACGTAAACAACAATCATTTTATCACAAAAACAGTTATTTCGCAATTGTCGAAGTTCGACGTTCCATTTTTGCAGAGTGAAACGCGATTTGAATGTGACTAAGTGGGGTGGGTTTACATAGTTTCACATGAACGAAACACCACTCGAATATTTTAATGATGGAGCAATACGGGTGATGAATATAAATGGTGGAGCTCATTGCATTCATTTGAAAATCTTCCATTTAAAACCTCATTTACTCGAATCGAACCCAATTCTGTGCACTTATCAACGCTTCGTTAAACCGTTATCGTTAATAATAATATTATTATTGAGTATCATTGAATCAGTCTAATGTTCAGGCCACTATAGTCTACGTATTGAATTAAGTTACACATCCATATGCTTAAAACATTGTTGGTAGGATAATATCAGTGATCGAATCGTATGATAGTTTCTAGTATTTTGAAGTTGAAAATTTATCAATTGAGTGGTTTGGATGAAGTTTAGTAATGCTAATAAATATCCAAAAACAATCTCATGACGAATTTCTGAAATCATAGATTATTATTATTATTTCGTAGAAGGATGTTTAAGGATTTTGCAAGGATAGTGGAGACACTGTTTCTGAAGTAATTCGGTGCTGACAGCTGTTAGTGATTCAAATTCTGCTAGAAAACAACGCATTCAATATCGCTAGTGAGAGTGAGCAATTGCATTAAGGGTAAATTATCGCGGTTAATTCTTCTCAAAACTGCTAAAGGCTGTCTGTGAGACATTCCGTCAAGAAAAACTAAAGTATACGAGTCTGCTTGTGAATCGACACCCTTTTTCTGGTTGAATCAACATCCTTTGAGCTCTACGAGTAGTCTATGATAGGAATCGTTCACATTTTATTCGTCCAATAAAAGTTTACAGTCACAAGAATTGAGTCGGATTGAATAAATCACTTCCTACCAGACTCATCACTATGCGAAAGTGCGCTATTATCATGATATTAGTATCAGTAAGCATTCTCAACGGGTATCTGTTATGTGCACTGATCAACTATCTTACAACCAGCAGGTTATTAAGCATTTGCTTTGCATATATTACAGTGATCACATCTTTGAATATTTCTAGTTGAAAACAAATTTCCAAGAAATGAATAAATAATGATGTGTAACGGAGCCGTTATGTTGGATGAGAAGTAACAATTTGTCCACAAGTGTTTGTCAGAAACTAAGAAATGCAACTTTCAATACGAAAAACTATTTGAACATTCGTCAATGAGCGTGAAAAGCACAACTTTCAGCTATTTCAACCTGATCAAATCAGCACAGTTGATTGCGGATTGAAATGATCATACTGAATGAAATTACACATTTTCAAGATCTATCAATCGTCAAATTCCACGCAGTCGATTTACATGAATTGGAATGTTGAGCATTTGTATTGTTCGATTCATGATCCTTTGATGATTCCTCAAGCAATTTGATTATTTGCAAATGCTTCGCTAGGGACTTGAAGACAGCGATCGCTTACTGCGTTTGTTAAGTGGTTATCAGCGTCGGTATGCTTACAATACACACTGCACACCTACCATCTTCGATAGCACATGAAATGGTAAAAGACTTGTGAGAACAAATTCTGATTGTGAAACAAATATGGCATCGAAAAAAAAAGACAATCAGACATCGAACTTCACAGTGGTTTGTGACTGCTTGGAAAAAATTTATGCGAAAAAAATATGACAATAAAGAATTGTACTGTACGTGAAAGATGTGAAGTTTAAACTGAAAACAGGACTGACTGTCTTTTCATTTCTGCAAGGTCGTTACGTGAGTAGCGACGTTCTTGATTCTAGAAGGCCGAACAGCTAGAAAATTCATTCTGTTTATAAAAATTAACTGTGAAAGCAACAGAACTGGGAAACAACAGCACAACTCAAGCGAAAGCATCACACATATAATCACTCTCATCAGCCTCATAAAACAACTGCAGCACTCTTCAAACAAGCACCTATATTGCCTAATGCGGTATTCGTGTATCATCGATATCTGTTCGGAACTAGTACATGACATTAGGAAAATGACGTGAATGACGCCCACAAGTGGTTCTTTCAGTCGCTGGCCAGCCATTCTGGTCCACCTCTGAGAGATGACTTACTATTAGTTGATTTTTGAACGATTCAGACACAGTGTTATTGAAAATTTTTTTTTGAATTACCGGCACACTTCACATAAAGCATCAATTTGACATTTGACATTTGGTCAATTTATTGACATTCGGATGCAGATTTTTTTTGTTGCAATGAACACTCTGACATGGCATATAAAACACATTGTTGATGAGAGTGAAAAGCTTGAGGCCACCATAAAACAGCGAATTCTGATGAGATTCGATCGAATAAATGGAATGGTTATTTGAAACAAAGCTGACGGTTTGTTACCGCTGAACGACTGCTCATAAAAGAGCGATGCTTATAGCTTAACGATTGCCGTTTTCTTGTTGTTGAAGACCCGCGTCATCCTCTGTCTATCTATCTGCGAAGCAATCCATTTCATTTGTATTCTGAAGGCAACAACCCTCAAAAAATTATCCATTCATTCAACTAATCTCCTGACGATCAATTCCGATCTTGCTTAATGCTCGAGAAACTCTCGAATTTTCACGAAATTGAAACAGTGCGACGGAAGCAATGTGAGTGGACCACCAGAGGATATGAGAAGCTAGTTGCAATCCACTTTGAATCTTGTGATTTAGCTGCACCAAAACATATGAACGTGCTTGCAAAATGTTTGATAATCGCGGAATTATGTCACTGATTGTGAATAAAAAACTATCGGAGATTCGTCATTAAGCAAATGAATAAAGTCCTTGATGCCTTACGATTAGCAAATTGGCTTGCTCAATAGATTTATCAGCGATATTCATCCTGAAAATGAACAAATGCAATCTGGAATTCAATTTCATTTCGAGATTAACTGTTATTGGGCATTTCGAATTGCGAGAATAGATCATATGAAACTGCGCTTTTTTTTTCGCAGAAAGACGGGAAGAGAATTTTTTAAAATGAATTATCGATGTTCATTTCGTGACGGAACGAGAATACATCATATTTGTTTGAATGCAAATCCAGTGTTCCTTTTTTGCGGATTTTCTACGAGTGCACATGCCTTAATTCAAGGGAGGTTTTACATTCAAGAGACTGCGATACATTTCTGCGCTGAATTGGAGTTGTACTGGTGAAAGTTGCTTAAAGCTGGTTTGGATCGAATCGTTTTCGGATTGCTGCAATTGTAAGTAAAATGCTCCATAAAACAACCAAAGGTGCGCAGATGTAAAGTAAAACTCGTATACATACCGTTGAATCTAGGACGTCTTTTGGAATAGTATGAACTAGGTGCTGTTAAGACATTCCTATTAAGTGAGCCAAATGAAGTCCATCGTCTTACAATCAGGAGGAAGTAAATGAGCCAATAAACGAAACAATGAACTGATAAACGGATAGACTTATAGAAAGGAATTATCGACTGGAACTAAGTAATGTGTTTAGTGTACTTTGGGATAACTGGCGTGTTATCGCATGGTTGGAGCCATATTTATAGGAGAACTAAAGGTACGTCATCCTATTAATGCATGATTGACATTTAATTGCTTTTCACAATATGTGAACTCACATCAAACAGCCAATAGTTCATTTACCGAAAATCTTTTAGCATGGGAGATGAAATTGCTGTTGGAGATCAACAAATTGTTGTAGTGACAAGTAATAGTGTCCAGTGAAAGGAAGTAGTTAATAGCAAAGATTCAAAAAATGAACATGATTTGAATAGATAAGCAAAAATTCAGATGCAGCCTCACCACTCGAAGTTATTTATAGTCATTAACCGAAACACTACTGAGATGTGTTACTTCCTAACTATAAGCAGGAAACTTCCCAATGAGTTTACATCATTTTGTAAGCTCGAGGTCTGATTTGATGGGACCATTAGAAAGTTTCGCGCAGTCAGCAGTTTATTACAAAAATTAGCATCAATTTTGATGAATAAGCAAATTTTTTGCTTACACAATTTAATTTATGAGTAATGCTCCACGGAAATGAGCTGAATTCATTTTCATGTTGTTATACATTTGTTGCGTGGTTGTTGTTTGAGTGTGAGCACTGACTGATTTGCAAGTTAATTTCCATCCCAATTAAATATTTACTGTAAGTGTGCAAATGGTCAACTAGGGTTGACAAAGATTTGAATTCATTTACGGTCGACGATGAAGTTAATGTAAGGACATATGACTATAACGATGGTTCTCATAGGGGGTGAAATTACCCATTTTGGGTAATTTAGAGGTGTCAATGGGTAATGGAGGGGTGAGAAAATTAGTATTTCATGCAGTTGTTACGTTTTGATGGTGTTTTTTAACTCGAGTATGTAAATGCGGTTAGTTGATGGCAACACTCTTCACTCTCCTATATTCTGATTGTGAGTATCATTAGCTCGTCCGAGCCTAACAGGGTTTTCATTTGTTTTAACAGAGTTTTCATTCTTTTCCTTGCTGCTGTAATCACTCTCATAGCTTTTATCACCAAAAGTGTTCTCTTCTGCTGATTTCTCATTCATTTCACTCAACAATTAAAGTCAAATTCTCATTCCATCAAATGCACTCTGTAATTGATCATTTGACTGTCGAACGTTGTTGAGCAATAATATTCAATTGCTGTATTGTTGATTTCGATTGTCAACGCTTGTCAATGTATCCAGTAAATAGTATATGCTACAGAATGAGAAATTGATTCGAACTGTGAAGTGAAATGATACGAAATGAATGAGAAAAAGTCATCAATAGAACGATATTCGCATGTAATAGCTATGAGAGTGAATACAACACGTCGGAAAAGAATGAGAAACCATCTAAATCAGTTTGAAGTGAGCGTGTCATAGGCAATAGCTTTTCATGCAATCATATTCAATTGCAATACTGATTGTGAGGAACACAACAGTATAACAGAAGGCCCAGCAATGTCGATTACCATCATGAACGTACTAATAAGACTGAACGTAACGGTCATCTATCTGAACCTGACATATGCGATTTCCATATTTAATGGGGGGAAGGGGGTTAACGGCGGTTTGCCAGTTCATTAAATTGGGTAATAGAGCACCGGAATGTGAGAACCACTGGACTATAATATGACTGTTCCATCAGAAGTTTTGATAATTCATTCAAAGGATATGTCCTGCTATGGCCATCTTTATCATCGCTCCTTAGAACGTTCCTCATCTGAACGCTAAACTTCAACATTTCTCCTTTAATATTGATACACCCATTGTAACTTGGTAAGTTGGCTATTGCTATGCTCGATAATTCTGAAAGTTGTTGAAATCTTATCACGTGAAGACTCACGAGTTTTAAATTCAGCCCATGATTATCTCGCAATGATTCTACCGAAGCAAACAACTGAAAAGCATTCCTCATCACCTCGATCAAATTACACTTCGAGCACAACTTCGTTGAATTTCACGTCGACTGTCTCACCATCAAATGAGCACTATCACAGGTTCTTGCTGCTTTAAGTTCCAGTCAGTATTGTTTTTGTACTGATAATAGCAAAGATGAAATGATCATCTTTATGGTGACCATAAATTTCAATTGTGACCAACGCTTAATTATGTGAACGGTTGCAAGTAATGAAGTGATAATAAGAAGATGAAAATTAAAAAATTGACTAAGCGAAAGCATACACATCAGTATGCAAAGTAAACCTAGAAATTTTGAGATTTTTCTGATTCTCTTTGCGTTACTTGCTTGTCATTTCAGTGACATAAAATTACCATTTAAAATCATCAAGAATACTCCAAACAAAGCACGAGTGCACATCACATTAAGAAACACTTCAACGCGTCGACTATTTTTCAGATTCCGATGTGAGACCGGTGGAACAATTTCGGTACGTTGATAATTTTATATTATTATTGTTACCTCAATCATCACCGTTTTTTTTTCTAGCAAATCATTGTTAACAGTATCTTTCCTGTGATCGTTACTTGAAATGACACTCAAACAATGTTTTAGCGATTGAATGAAACCCAACAAATGCTCGAAAGAAATCTTGCGATATTAAGAATTCAATAAGTGATTAGATATTAAGTTTGAACGTCGTAGCGATGACGTGAAGTCAATCCGTTCCAGCAGCTCGCAACATTACTCTAGGAGCATCGTATCAATAAACAAACAAAAGTTTAGGTGTTACCATCGAATTATGGCAATATAGCTGGTAGAAGTTCGTGGACGTGTTCGATCACATGGAATCGTCCAGCTGCATCAAAGAGTTGGCTGAGAATAAATCCACTTCACGTTTTGTTGATGATACGTTTCTTCGCATCTAATGACAAACCGGGATTTGCAACATCGGCTCACATTATTGGTTTGTGCCTGTTATTTATCTGAAAAGTATCAGTTTTTTTTTCAATCATCATTGTCATTATTATTGCTATTATTATCAATATTATTATTATTGTTATTAATAGTGTTCTTGTTATCAGTTACTATTATTTGTCATTATTATTTTTCGTATGATTATAATTATTATTATTATCAAATTGTTATTACTGTCCTTATTGTTTCATGACGATAATTCAGCCACAGTATTTTTAATGAGACTTGGTGGAATAACAGAGAATCAGATGAAAGAGCTCGATGTTTGAGTGAATTTCTCGGAATTTAGGGACTATTTTGGAAGGGTATTATTATAACGAAGGTGATGCGCCATTCCGAGAAGACTTAACATCGCAGGATCGACGTAACTGTTCACGAATTGAAACTGAATTGGTAATTCCAAAAGAGATGGTCAATGCTGAAAAAGAAAATCATCCACAAAAGAAATCAAAGAATAATATGATAATTAGGTTAGTACCAAAATGATAGTATCTGAATAAAGTTTTCATCATTGCTGTTGCAGTGAAAACGAATTACCGAAAACAGAATGTCGAATGCACATTTCTGAAAATGATTCAAATAAATAATGTGGTCATATCTCAATAATAAGTCTCAATCTTTAGCAAATGAAATATTCTAAACTTTTTTTCTATGAATTTCCGCTTGCAGGCCGAGAACTGTGCAAGAGTATGCAAAAACTGAAAAGAAAGCCTCAAGAAGCAGTGATATATTTTTGATGAATCTTTCACAGTTTTGCTCATGTGATGATTTTGTGTGGTTTATCGTTGTTGCTGTTATTGCTTTTGGTTTGCTGAGTCTGATGAATACATAAAATGAAATCACGGAAGTTTTTTTGATCAACGTGATCAATACTCTTAATCTTCGCAAAAAGTTTTTCGACAGGATAAGTGGGGATTAGAGCAAAATAAGGCAGTAGAGCAAATTAACAAGCGCTTAATACCTTCAGAGGTTTTGATACCCTCTAAGTTGATCATGGAGCATTCTCCCGCAAGTTCCTTTCCGCATCTGTGCATCAGTTCAGTGATGTCGATCGGTTAACCAGGCCTTCTGGATTCATCAAATTCTAACGCTGTTTGTGTTTTACTGCCATTATCAGCACTGTTTTGTTATTATTTCGAGTTTATATGAATATAATTGGAATATCCTTTCAATCTCAAATCAATTGAGTTGGTTTGAACAATAAGAATTCATAATGATAAGATTCAGCATTTCGAGTGATCTCTAACTGTGATATTGAAATAGTAAATTTGAATAAATAATTTGAATAAAGTGAGTGAAAATTTGTATAAATTGTTTCTATAAATAATCGTGATTTCGGATATTTTGTGTGTGTATTGTTTTGCGGAGAAATAAACGGTTGTTCTCGGAACGTGTGGTTGTATGGTTGTAATCCGGCTACGATACGACAGTGGCGATCAGAGGAACGATCGTGATGGAAAGGAAGGCAACAACGCCGTCGGTAAAGTCACCAGGGTTGGGAGCCCTGGTCGTAAGTGATTGTTTATATAAGGGTAAACCCCCCGGGAACTATAACCCTGGGTCATCGTGGCGAATCTGGGAGAGGTTATTTGAGAATTTTTTAAAGTTAAGGAAGATAACTGAGGAGATAGAAAGGAGATTGATATTTTTACAAGAGGTAGGGGAGCATAACTATGAGGTCCTAGAGGGGTTACTAGAGGGAAGGCCCCTGAGGACGTTGAATATGCAATATTAGTAAGTACATTGCGTAGGTACTACGCGCCGAAGAAACTTAAGATGGCCGAACGTTATAGAATGATGTCGATGACGCAGCGCCCAGATCAGTCCTTAGTGGAATTTTATACAACAATTCAGCAAGCTGCAGCCACATGTGGGTTTGAGGCGGTTAGGGACGTTAGAGAGATGGTAGTCACCATGGTATTCGTGAGTGGGTTAAGGTCAGTGGAGACTAGACAGAAGCTGCTAGAAAATGAGGAACTTACGGCGAAAGAAGCGTTGGAGCATGCGGAAGCATTTGAGAGGGTAGTGGCTAATGCGCCTAGTATAGGGCGTAAGAATGAGATGGTGTTTGGTATAGCGAAGGTAGGTAAAGAGCAGAGGAAATTAAGATTAAGTCAACAGGATCAGCAAAGAGGTAAGTGGGAAAAAGATAAGAGAGAGGCCAGCAGATTTAGGATTGAGAATAGAACTCGGAGGGTTAGTAAATCCGATAAGCGAGTGGGAGTAAGAGGTCAGGTAAGGGTTGAGGCAAGGCAGGGTAAGTGTTTCGTGTGTGGGAAACTAGGGCATAAGCAGTTTGAGTGCTGGCATAGGGAGGAGCGGTGTAGGAAATGCCATAGGAAAGGGCATCTAGCGCAAGTATGTAACTGGGAGGCATCCGAGAAGAGGGCTAGGAATGTAGTTAATGAGCATATAGTGGATGAGAATCAGGAAGTAATGACGGATGTGAGTGAGGTTGAGTTAGGGGAAGCAAGGGTATGTTCGGTTAAGAAGGTACAAGTTTGGTTTCCAAGTATCGATAAGGCAATTGAGCAGGTAGCACAAGAATGTAAAGAATGCGCAGTAATAGGTAAACAATTAACTAAAACGCCATTGCATCAATGGGAGGTACCTGAGCAAGTTTGGCAGCGAATTCACATAGATTTTTGTGGACCCTTCTTAGATGCCATGTGGTTAATAGTGGTAGATGCTAAGAGTAAGTGGCCTGAAGTGATTAGAATGAGAACAACGACGGCTAGAGAAACCATTAAGGAATTAAGAAAAATTTTTGCGATTCATGGGTTACCTGAGCAGTTAGTTTCGGATAATGGCCCTCAATTTGTTTCTGATGAATTTGAGAACTTTTGTAAGTATCGGAATATTGAGCATATATTGTCGCCCCCTACCATCCTCAATCGAATGGGGAAGCTGAGAGATTTGTACAGACATTTAAAAACACTATTAAGAAATGCGTTAGATCGGGTAAGAAAATTGAAGATGCGCTTCCAGATATATTATTGCAGTATAGAGTTACACCTCACCCAGCAACTCAGAAAGCACCTGCAGAATTACTGATGGGTCGTAAGTTGAAGACATGTTTGGATATTGTTAAGAAAGTGAGAAAGGGAGCGATAGATAATAAGGTAAATCCGTATCGTGAGAGAATAGAAAAGAATTATAATAAGAGAACTAGTGAGAGGGAAAGTATGGAGGTTGGAGATTTAGTTTATGTGAGAGTTTATGGTAATAGTGAAAGGAAGTGGGATAGTGGTATAATAAGGAAAAAATTGAGTGCACGCATCTATGAGGTATATACGTCCTCAGGGGTTAGAAAAGCTCATATAGATCAGATTAAGCCACGACATAAGCAAGGAAGTGAAAATGAAGATATTGATATTTTAAAATTTCAGGAACCTCCAGTAATTTCAGAGGAAGGGCCACGTCGATCGTCAAGGATATCCCACCCACCAGTAAGGTATGAGGACGAATATGGACCCCATATGGAGTGACATGAGGAACGATGGGCAAGCGAAGCAGACATTAATAATATTGATAATGTTGAATAAAAGTAAAAAAATTGATAAGTATATTGATGTTGTTTCAGGAATCGGGAGGCTTTCAGAACGTCAATGGTTAGCGGAATTTTATTTCTTTCTGCCGATGGGCAGGAGTTTTTCGGGTCTCCCTCCCAGGAGATCACTTTTTCTCCTAACCCAGAGGTTGTATTTTGGAAGATATTTAAGTGCTGAACCGGTGACATAATGTCACCGCGGGAGGCTGTGATATGGAAATAATAAATTTGAATAAATAATTTGAATAAAGTGAGTGAAAATTTGTATAAATTTTGTCTATAAATAATCGTGATTTCGGATATTTTTTGTGTGTATTGTTTTGTGGAGAAAATAAACGGTTGCTTTGGAAACGTGGTGGTTGTGTGGTTTTTAATTCGGTTACGACGCGACAAGCACATCCCTTTATCATCTCTCCTTAATCTATATCAAACAATATGATACTAATAGCCGTCGACCTATCAAAAATTATGATAGTATTAGCCGTGACGAATTGGAAGATTATTTCAACTCGAAACATTTAATTCGCAATGTCGAATTATATCAGAAAATACATGAAGGAACTGAAATCATGAATAACACATATAAATATATAATACGCACCACTGCTCAACCGCACAAATCACACAAGATAGAAGTAAATGAATATGTCAATATAATGAGTAAGGCAATCACTTTGATATGATCTGTGGTGATCAATTGGTATGGTTACATTGACAGACCACTGACAGATCATAGAATGCATATTAACGATCAAAACGAAGTGATCAAAAAAGCACATTATTTAATAGGCCACACTACTGGCGAGTGAACTGAAAAAATTGAAATTGAAAAAAATTGAGTGTGTTGACTCCAACGAATATCAAAAAATGGGAACAGTCGCACAGTCATTGTAACTTAATTAAAAGCGATTTAAGCCATCATGGTGGCTAAAAATCGACGGACAGGTGGGGTGTTTGTTTTCGTCATCAAGCCGAAAATTGTCGAAATAGCATTGCGATGGCTGGAAAGAATTAGAATAGAACGGGAATATACGAGGGAGTAGAGATGCAGAGGCCTCATGATTCTCGAGTATCATGCCTCGGATGCGAGCGTGCGTAGGTGTACACGTGCGTGTTTAAAGCATTGTAAGTATGGAACATCGCTTGACGCATTTTAACGTCATGCATTCAGAAGCATATTGCGAAATTCCGTCGCACTGAGAACGCATCGGTGTAAACAGTTTTGATCTTTGATCAACAATTTGAAATTGCATCATCAAAAGGAAGCCTTGATTTAGAACTTTTACTTTGGCTGAATACTAGAGCATGAGGACATGGCCTATTCAAAGTAACGATAGCTGATTGTTTTTGGAAGATATTCTCAATTGGCATTGTGATCAGTTTGAATCAAGAAGAAATGCATGTGAAAGGAGGATTGACACAATTGAGACATTCAACGTCTTCAATTTCTATGCATTCGAATCGCTCCGATGAGTAAATCGCTTTCTAGTGATAAGATAGTTAAAAACAACATTAAAGAAACTGCTCAATGAATAATATAAAGTATTCCTGCATGTATACATCGAAATGATC